>JARHVA010002395.1:1982500-2047500 GCA_037957365.1 Torreya grandis | reverse complement strand
GATCTCAATCATTGAATCTCTATTCATAAAAATATATATGTGTATTCAACCTATTCTCAAAGGAGCCTCTTCTAGTTAATGACAAAACTTTGACTAGGTTTATATTAAAAACTCTTAAATAAAGTAAGACAAATTCTTCCACTCACACACTACATTTTTGTGTATTGGTTTAACATCATGTTGTTCTCATTCGGTGCAAGTTATCTTTCCTAACTTATTATCCTTGATTACCCACCAAATGTGTAGATAGATCTTTGTTAAAGGTCCTTGTTAGTATTCTCTAATAAGTGTATAGACATTTTTGAAGTGGTTCAAAGTCATATTATTTTATAGAATTGTTTGTTTCCCTCTTGAATTTTGAATACCTTTTGAATCTAATAAGCAAAACACTGATGTAATTGGATGTAATATTCATATGTTGGTTACAAATATTTTCTATATTTTTGAGGTGTTTTACTTATTATTAAACATTTTATTGTGTAATAATATTAATATTAAACACCTTAAAAGTATATAAAATCTTTGTAATATTCATATTATTACCCAAGAAAATGTGGCTATTAGGTTGCTAACCTTATCACAATAAAGAGGGTACCTCATGAATTCATGCAATATTTCAATACTAGATTTCAAAAAACATGGGATAGGATTCTAATTCTTGTAAGGTCAACTACAAATTATGTATTTTTCTACTATTTGAAAGCATTGAATAGTGACATTGATATGATGATCTAGTCTATGGGTAGAAACACATTTCTTTTTTCATACGAAATAGCCATAAATGCTAAGAATTATCTTATACACATAGGAAAGATAGTTCCTAGACCTCCAATGCCACTTTTCCTTGATTTGTCTTCTCCTAGTCAAATTGCATTACCTTATATAGCCCCTTTACCTATTCAAGAGAGATATGTTATTGCTCCTTAAAATGAGATTCATGAAGTTAAAAGTCTACTTCAGAGTATTACGAATGAATTGGTTGCTCTCAAAAGGCAACATGCTCAAGGTTATAGGCCATATCAGTCATATAATCAATTTCATGGGCAAACAAGTGGGCCACCCTTACAAAACAATAATCAAGGACAATGTCAAATCACCCATGTCAAGCCTTACCAAAATTATAATCCCAATTCTCCCTCATCCTAAAAATCCTTAGTTCCCACTCAAAATAATTTCGTTCAAGGGAAACCCAACTATCCATCCTTTGAACATGGCCAAGAATAGGTGGCTTATTCCAATGAAATGTAAAATCAATGTATGTCTACATAAGGTGATCAAACATCTCACTTTTCAAATTTTGAGATGCCAATACAATTTGAGATGGATAAAAGATAGCCTTAGTTTTATTCCACCCTCATAAATTATTTAGAGGGTGAATTTTGTGCAATTAATTATGTAGGGAATGCAAGAAATCATCATACTAGTGTTTCTTCCAACATTAAGTCTAAGAAGAGAGCTATTGATAAAGTTTATGGAACTAGTAAAGGACCCATTGTGAACCCTAAAACAACCTAGATGAGATGCGGTTATATTTCAACTCCAAAACCACAAGAAAATAAAAAAATCTAAGTTTCAAATCAGCTTCTACAACTCTACCTTCATATGCTACATCAGAAGGTGAAAATGTTTAAAAAGAAAATCCCAACGTAATTAAACCTTCCATTAATTTTGTAGATCAGATGAAAAGGATTCATATGAAAATTTAATTATGGTATTATCTATCACTTCTAGGATAGAAATATATGTTACAAAAGGAATTGCATGGATTGGGTAAACAAGTTGATTCACTACGAAGTGAAAATGTAGTTTTGGTTAATGAAACATAATATGTAGATAATCAAGTAAATAAGGATGAGAAGACTCCTCATTTATAATTATGTCTAATAATTGGTGACTTTTTGGTTCATAATTCTATCATAGATAGTGGGACAAGCACCTCAATTATACCCAAATGCATAGCTAATAAAATGGGTCTCAAATATGAGCCAATGACTAAAGGAGTTTTACAATTGGATGGATCACTAGCCAAAAATTTAGGGATTATGAAAGATTTGAATTTTAACCTTCATGCTTTTCCTAATTTTTCAATCTCTCATGATGTGGTGGTATTATATTTACCTCCTTATTTTGTACGTTTTTTGTCAAGAGATTTCACTTCTAAGATAGGTGGATATATGGCAACCAATTGGTCATACATGGTGTCTAGAAAAAAATATGGTACCAAAGTGAATATTGATTTATAACCCATTCATAGAGATAATTTGGAACCATATTCACCTAAGGTAGAAAATTTCAACTATGCTACCATTAATGAAGAAAGGTTTCACATTGACCAATCCCCATCATCTTCCCTTGAAGGAGTTTTTGACTTGTTCCTAGATGAGTGGGGAGATAACAACTATGAACATGATCCATATAAATTTATTGAATAATTTCGTCTAGGAGTCTACTATATGCATGAGTAAGACTCTTTCATGCCTAATTTGATGAAATCAAATGAGGATGTGAATGGCATTTGACAACTTTTCTTTAATGGGTCCAAAAGCAAGATTGGTATAGGTGGTGGAGCTATGTTAGTTTAACCTTCAAAGGAAAGGTATTTTTCAACTTTCATATTTCAATTATATTTTACATGCAATTTAGCTAAATATGAATCCCTCATTCATGGTTTATAATGGGAAAGGAAAAGAGGTGTCAAAGAATTGTAAGTATTTGGTGATAATGAACTAGTTGTCAATCAAGTAAGAGGGAAATTTTTGACTAATAACTCCTTACTTAAATATTAAAAACATAGATTTTGGGATCTTGTAGAAGAGTTCATGGAATTTAACATTATCTCTATTCCAAGAGAAGATAATAATCATGTTGATAGGTTGGCATCTATTGGTGCTCAATTTGATGTTCCAAAGGGCATAAGAAAAGGCAGGAACCAACCCTATCTGAAGGTGATTATGAGACCTTTTGTACCAGATAATGTTAGTAAGTGGTAGGTTTTTTATAGTGATCATCAAATATCACTTTTCCTACATGAAGAACCTAAGTTCTCTACCAAAAATTAGTCTAATATACAACAACAATATGGCAACCAGATTGTCCAAATAAAGTCTAATAAGATTCATAAAGCTTTAGTGACTCTTGATAGTATTATAAATGAAGATGACCAGCTCAAAAAATAAAAGGGATGCATGTCCACTAACCAATAAAACTATGAAAGGATAGAAATATTTAAGGATAAGCTACTTACACTTGGGAAGGTATGCACTAGTCAGGAAAAACATAATTTCATTGAATTATGCAAAGAGTTTAGTGATATTTTTGCATGGGAGTATAGTTATTTGAATGTTTTTGATGCACACCATAGATTTGAATGAAAATTATAAACCCATTAAACCAAGGACAGTATCAATCAAACCAAAGATTGAACCTCATATGAGGAAAGAGATGACTAAATTGATTGAGTCTAAAATCATTTTTCCTATCAAGAATTATTCTTGGTTGGCCAATTTAGTCCCTTTTAGAAATAAAAATGGAGAAATAATGTTGTGTGTTGACTTTAGGGACTTGAATAGAGTATATTTGAGCGATCATTATCCTCTCCCTTCTATGGATCAAATTCTATAGGTTGTGGCTGGTAGTGAAAGATTTTCTCTCCTTGATGGCTATTCTAGATATAATCAGATTCTGGTCAATGAAAGTGATCAATATAAGATATAATTTACCACAAAATGGGGCATATATGCATATATCAAGATTCCACTTGTGTTTTCAAACACTGAAGCCACTTTCCAATGTGAAATGGATATGGATTTCCAAGGGCTGATCAATGACATTATGTTGGTTTATCTGGATGATGTAACAATTTTTTCCAATGATGCAAATGACCATTTTAAACACTTAAGATAGATCTCTAAGAGGCGTAGAGAGTTTATAATCTCTCTAAACCCAAAGAAGTGTGTATTTTCTATTCATGAGGGCAAGCTCTTGGGTCACATTATTTTAAAGAAAGGTCTATCCATTTATCCAAAAAGGGTAAGTTTTATTTTAGTATTATCTTTGCCTAAACACAAAAAGGGTCTACAAAGTTTCTTTGAAAATATTAATTTCATTAGGAGATTTGTTTCTAATTCTACTAATTTGGTCAAGCCTTTGACCTCCATGTTGAGAAAAGATTATACATTCACTTGGATAGGAAAGAGAAGAGAAATTTTTGAGGAGATTAATCAAGATATTGCTTAAGCTCCTACTCTTGCAAGTCCTAACTTATTCAAGGATTTCAATCTGTACACTGTTGGAAATGAAGAGGTATTTTTTTCCATGCTAACCTATGCAAATGATGAAAATTTATAACAACCTATTTCCTTCTTTAGTCAAAATTTAGAAGGATATGAGGTAAAGTACATAAATTTAAAAATAAGTACTTGTTATAATCAGAAGTTTAAAGAAATTTAGGGACATGTTTTCTAGTAATAAAATTCACATTTTTATGCCTCATCCTAGTGTGAAGTATTTTTTGTTGAGCAGAGAATTGAATGAGAAAAGGGCAGGATGGATCACCAAAATAATGGAATATGATGTAGAGATTAAGATAACCAAGCTGGTGAAAGGGAAAGGATTGTGCAATCATCTTGCCTCAAGTTTGAAAGAGAAAAAATACATTGTTTTGACACCTCATGATGATCCTGTAATAGTTGCACCTTCAGTCATGAGAAGTTGGACATAGGACATGATCCACTTCCTTCAAATTAGTGAGTGTCCACAAGGTATTGATAGAGCTAAAATAAGGTATTATAGACTACAATCTATTCCTTATGTACTTTTGGATGGAGTACTTTTTAGAAAATATTTTTCAAGTGTACTTTTGAGATGTGTTGAGTTGGAATAGATTGACAAGGTATTACATGAGTTTCATGATGGCCCAGCTAGTGGTCACTTTGCTACTAAAACCATTGTTACTAAAATCATGAGAATTAGTTATTTATGGCCTATTTTGTTCAAATAAACCCATGATTGGGTGATAAAATGCCCAAAATGTGCCCTATTTGATGGTAAATATAAACTAGCTCCTTTGCCTCTTCATCCAATCCAAGTTGAACAACCTTTGGTTTGGATTTCATAGGTATGATCAATCCTCCAAGTGTTGGTCATTAGTGGGTGTTGATATCCACTAATTATTTCACTAGATGGGTTGAAGTTGTAGCTCTTAAAGAGGCTAATGAAAATTCTATCCTAGATTTCTATGAGAACATAACAACAAGGTTTGGATCTCCCTCAGCCATCATCTCAGATAATGCATTGGCCTTTTTAGGAGCAAATACAAGTGAATGGGCCTTGAATCATGGTATTTACCTCATCACTTCTTCTAACTACTATCCCCAGGGAAATGGAATATAAGATCCACAAACAAGAATTTTATTAGAATCATTAAGAGGACAATGGAGGAAAATCAAAGGATATGGCACACTAAATTGAAAATGGCCCTTTGGGCTAATAGAATCACTCTAAAGAGGGAAATTGGAAACTCCCCATATACACTTGTGTATGGAAGGGAAGATAGAATTCCTATTTTACTTGAATTACCAACTTTAGATCTCAATCATCAATTGTAGTTGATGGAGAATGACATCATGGGAGTCCAATTGTGTGAACTAATGGAGCTCGAAGAGGCAAGAGATCAGGGAATGCATATCTAGATTATTCACCAGTAGAAGACAAAGAAGCATTTTGATAAGAAGTCTATGCCAAGGAGATTTAGAGAAGGGGACATTATTATTAAATAGGATGAAGATAGGGCCAAGCCTAGGAAACACATAAAGTTTTATGCTTTGTAGAATGACCTATTCATGATCACATAGTGTAAATAATACAATTCTTTCCAACTTTCAAAGATGGATGGAGAGGAGATGTATATCCTAGTCAATGGGATATATCTAAAGCATTATTATAAAATTTTTTCCTTTTATTATACATATTTTTTCTATTTTCTTTGTGTTCCCTAAGTTTTTATGCATGTGTGTGTTTGTCTGTGTCTTATTTTGTTTTCTGGGGTCTTGTTGTTTTTGTCTATGTTTTCTTTGTGTTTTGTTTTGGTAGAATCCTTGATAGTCATGCTAAATAGTTCATTGACTCCATTGGCCCTTAAATGGATAGGGATACCTAGTTTGATCAGTATCTCAATCATACTTCCCTTGTAGGTCACCATTTTTTTAAACATATTTTGATCATTAAAATCAAAATTGGCCACCCACATTGAAAAAACTAGTTTTTTGTTCATATGTTTGGTTGAGTCTAGTGTGTGTCTTTTTCCAAAACAAATCTTTGTGCAAAGTTTGTGGTGAAGGATAAGATATTTCCTTTCAAAATATTTATTCAAGTTCTTGTTCAAGTTTTTTTCCTTTCAAAATTTGTTTCAAGAATAAGGGAATTCTTTTAGACTTTTGTACAAGACTATTTCTTTCAGGTTTTTTTACCTAAAAGAATTATTTGAAAAAGTTTTGCTTGAGCCTCAAAGTCTTTCTTGTAGACTTTTTGTCCAAGATAAATCAAGTGAATTTCTATAAACTTTTTGTTTGGGACTTTATTTTTGAAGGTCCTTTTCAATTTCTTTGAAGGATATCTTTCAAGATGAAGGGTACTTTGCAACTTTATTGAAGGCCTCTTTTCAAGCTAAGTGGGCCTTTTAAATTCTTTTAAATGGTCATTTGTTGTGGGAAAGTCATTTACATTTCTTCCGAAGGGCACTTTCACTTTTTTTTAAAGGTGCTTTCAACTTTTTTAAGGGACATTTTTTAAGCCAAAGGTACAAGATAGCTTTTTTGAAGGGCACATGGGTGTTTGCCAAATTTTTTTAAGGGATCATTTCAATTCCTATAAAGGGTAGGTGCACCCTTGTAATTCTTCCAAAGGACCAAACAATTCTTCTGAATGGTATTTTTCAATAAATCTAAAGGGTAGGAGTACCTTTTCAAGATTGATGAAGGGTCATTTCTAAAGAGATAAAGTCAAAGAGAAAGGATTTATTGTAGGAAAATTATCTAGGAGGATTTCCATGCAAACAAAAGACATAAAAGACTCTTTCAAACAAAATATTTGAAGGAATTCCTTTAGACAAAAAGTATGAAAGAAGATAGAGACAAAGATAAAATAATTTCTTTTGGGAAAATTTCCTGAAAGAAATAAACAAGACATTTTCCTGAAATAAATAATAAAGACAAAAGGGCCAAGTAAAATACGTATACAAATGGTTTGTGAAAAATACCAAAGGAAATAAAGAAGAGTCCAAGAGAATCCTTATGGATAAATTGTCTTTAATAATGTCAAAAAACAAAAGTCCATAGAAAATAATTGATAGCCTATAGAATGTTAAATTTAAAGTGTGAGGAATAACGATTAATTTTAGAGTGGGAACTTGAATACAAATAAGAAAATGATAAATGTGCATAACAAATGATGAGCCAAAAAAGAACAACTAATTCCAAATCAAGATGGACTCATTAATAGTAAGGTCATTCTTATAACTGTTGATTACAACTGTTCCTATTCCTAATTGACACATGTCAAATTGATCTTGCGATCTCAATCATTTAATCTCCCTTCAAAAAAAAAATTCTCAAAGGATCCTCCACTAGTTAATGAAAAAAATCTAACTAGATTTATATTTAAAACTCTTGAAAAAAGTAAGACAAATTCTTCCACTCATACACTACATTTTTGTGTATCGGTTTAACATCATGTTGTTAGCGTTCAATGAAAATTGTCTTTCCTAACTTGTTATCCTTGATTACCCACCAAATGTGTAGATAGATCTTTGTTACAGGTCCTTTTTATTATTATATAATAAGTGTATAAACATTTTTAAGTGGTTCAAATTCATATTATTTTCTATAATTATCTATTTCCCTCTTGAATTTTGAATACCTTTTGAATATAATAAGAAAAATACTGATGTAACAATGCATAAAGGGTCATGAGTCTTGTGTAAGGAAACCTTGTCATTATTTAAGTAGTGATTATAGTCAAATTCAGAGGAAAATACATATTGGTGCATCACCATTTGTTTCTTTCTATTGTTTATTTTCTCTCTTTTCATACATAGTCGATAGATTAGGATAGATAGAGCTTGAAAGGTGCATCAGGGGAGCTATCCCTTAAATATAGAGATTCATCTCAAAGAAATTATCACCCATAGCAAAAGATATGATTCCATTGTGCCACTTGGATGAAGAAGACTAAGTTTTTCTTGAAGGGTACAAATCCAAGCATCAACAATAACTATATCCATGAACCAAATAATATGAAATATTAACAACTAGGTTAATAACAATATAGAATAATTAATTAACAATTAATTCATGCCTATTCATAAGATCATATAGGAATGGAGTAATAAGTAATTGTATCAAATAAATCCTCCTAACCAACCTTATGAGTCCAACCATAGATGGCCCTTACAACCCCAACCATCAGTTAGATGGTGGTTTTTGAAACTAGGGTCAAGAAGCAATTTATGAAAAAGTTAGAATCCAAACCATTGGAAATCGCAATGAAACAAATGTAACACAGAAAAGTGAAAATCAAACACCATTTCAAGGTGAGACAAAAATAACCAAATCTGACATAGATACAAATTGAGAGTGGGGATAACCACTAAAAGATGGCCAAATGATATAAAAATGGATTTAACAATAAAATCCATGTCCATATATTTCAAAAAAAAAAACTTGGAAACCCTCCAGGCATACAAGCATACAAGAGGTCAACCTATATTATCCAAGCTACCAATCTATAACTTAGGCATACAATCACATATATTACCACTTAGTTAATTAGGTTGAGTATAGGAATGGTTGAAAAACATTAAAGAAACCAAAAAAACACATAACAAAATATGAATCATAACATATGACTCAAACCATTTATATATATCCAAGCCATAGTCCAACAATTAAACCAAACAATCATAATAAACTACTGAACATATTCATTATGACTCAGTCATACAAAATTACCAAAGTATTAGTCAATGATTCCATCAATAATTCAAAATGATAATTGATTATAAATCTAGAATCCATCCATTATATTTTTAGAATCATCGTGAGGTCTCATGACCTCATATGATTCCTCTAGATCATTGTAATTGATATAAAAATAATTTTAGTTATCATACCAGTTGCAAGTTCTTAGGGAAGTTCAAACCCTTATTATATATGAATATCATTTCCAACAGACTTTACCTAGATTATCAAGGTTTCAACATAATACAAAACACACAAATATCCATATTAAAAACCCAATAGAGATAGACCAATTAAAATAACACATAAGAAATATCCAAAATGAAAACACATAGAAACTCTGAATGAAATCATAACCTAATAACAATAATTCATGTTGTTCAAAAAATCATGTAGAGGATTCTTCAAATGAAAACACAAGTACACATATATATTAATAACATAATTGACCAAGTCATGAAAAACATCAATAACCAGTCCATCGATATAAGACCCAATCAAAATTCTACTTCTAAGCACCCAAAGTCAACACATATAAACTCAACCATAACAAAACATATAAAGAAAGTCTAGTTAATAATTCATTTAAGGAATCCATCAATAGAATATACAACATAACCCTTTTTAAAATATAAATAAGCAACCAATTTTCTAGATTATAACCAAAATAAAAACTTATCATGCAGTCCATTTAAAAAAGGTACTAAGACCCACTTAAAAATGTACTTAGTTCAAATAAACCAAATGTACATAGTAGCATACATTTATATTAAAGGTGCAAGGTTAAGAAACTGAACCATTTATTGAATATACAAAATGCATGCAACAAAGCCATTAAAATCCTTAGACCATTCTTAAATTAATTAGGTCAATGACCCATGATATTCATAACCAGATTAAAATGTAACAATCGTCTAAATATCAAGCCAAGGCTTTACATAATAAAAATGAAATACATAAAACCTTTTCAAGAGTTATAAGAATTTACACACAATAATATACACTTAAGACACATTAAAAAAATGATTATATATAAAATATAGATAAAATTATTGACCTATTTTACAAGTTTATATGTAAAATGAAAATATCGACCCCATTGGGTGCCAAATACTCATCCAAAAGTCCTAAGATTTCTGACTGTGCATATGCAACCTCATTCTTTTTTTTCATAATATTTTTCAAAATAAAAGACTAACCAGACAAATAGTCTAGGAGGCTTACTGAATAACATAGTGGAAGGAAACAACACAAAATAATGTATTTAGATAAAACCAAACTAAGGAATAACCTTTGTTCTTCAAGCAATAAGTCAAAATCACCAAACAAGCCAGTGAAAACATGTCATTCCTATCTTTATTTTTTCTCCATTCTTCCTACTTGTGTCTAATACAACCAATGTTGGACTAAATCCCCACTCATTTCATCTAACTCCCCATACCCAAATTGAATCCCACATTCATGGCAAAGAGAGAGAAAGCCTACATTACTGCCAAATTACTCCCAATGCAACCCTTACCAAAAATTGATAAATGTAACAGTCATAAATGACTAGCTAAATTTTTTGAGTCATTAACCATTAAAAATAATAAAAGAAATTAAAAATTAAAAATATAATTTAAATTTTTAATTCCACCAAAACCAAAATAACTAATCCATCAATATACAAAGTGATCAAGGCAATAATCCTCATGCAGGGGGGGGAGGGGGGGTGAGGGGGTATCATGTGGGTAGGTCTAATTAAGTCCCCTAGAGAGTTCATGTCTAGAAATAAAAAAGCACTCACATGGATTTAGAGTGGTGACTCATTTTATGTAGGATAGAAAATGAGTCTACAATGCACTATTATAAACAAGAACAATATAATCAATCAACTCCATGATAATCAAGCAATAATAAAATGTGACAAGGCATGATTGATAAGACAATGACAAATAATGAAATTATCAAGACTGTCCAATGGTATAAAAAAAATAAAATACATGGGTACTTATCAAAACTTGTCTAACTTCCTAGAAGACACTTCAATACTCTAATGTACCAATGCCAACATCAGCCTAGCTCATATATTGTTTCCTGCAACCATAGAATGTACAATAACAATATTTGATCAAATAATGTATAAATAATTACATACTATAATGAAATATTAATTATAGAAATAAATATATAAAATCATCATGTGTAGAATTAAACATGATATTTAATCAACCTATAGTAAAAGTATCACTACATTGAATCTAATAATATAGTCTAACTTGGTAAATAAAATTAGCATTCAACTATACATCAATAATAACAATGTTTTAAATAATATATCAAATTTTTAAAAGGCAAGGTTATAACATCCTCCCCCTTGAAAGGGAGTCATCCTGATGACTAATCAAAACAACCACGAATAATTCTACCTAAAAATATGTGAATCTTCTCGAGTAGTGTTTCTTTCACTCAGCGAGTTCCATTAAACCAAAACCTATTGATATGTCTCTATTTCATAGATTGATGTTGTGATGGTCCAAAATTTTCACTAGTTCTAACTAGATTTTTTCCTCTTTTATGACCTGTGAATGTTTCTAATCGAAAACATGAGATGGATCAGTTATGTATTTTCTTAGTAAACGCAACATGAAATACACCATGAATCTATTTATAGAGAAGGAGGAAGAGCCAAGCTAATAACTAATATGACTAATCTTCTCCACAATGTCAAAGATCCTAATAAAATGTGGAGATAGCTTGGAAGTTTAATGAAATTTTATTGAGATTTTCTATGGTTTAACATGTAGAAAAACTTTATTACCCATGTTGAATTCATGCAGAGTCCTCTTTTGATTAGCATAACTATTTTGCCAATCTGATGCCACTTTCAAATTTTACCTTACTAATTCCATGTGTTTATCATATTCCAATAGTAAATTAGTCCCAACAACATCTCTATTTTCCAATTATTTTGAGACAAGTGGATTTTTGTACTTACACCCATATAAAAATTTAAAAGGTTTCATATTAATTATAAAATGATAGGAGTTATGATATGCAAACTCAACCAAATAGAGGTAATATTCCTATTTAATTTACTAGTCCATGACATACATATGTATCATGTCTTCAACCACCTAATTGAGCCTTTTAGTTTAACCATCAATTTCTAGATGATATGAAAAATTAAAAATTAATCATGTTTCAAAGGATATAGTCAAAGTTCATCAAAACCTTGATGTAAATAATTTTTCATGGTCTAAAATAATCACTTTATGTATGCCATGAAGTCTAACTAATTCTTTCATGAAACATTCTAAAAACATGGAAGTTTCATTTATTAAATTTTTAGCAATGAAGTGGCCAACTTTAGCAGCCTTATCAATTACCAAAAGTATGGTATCATGCTTATTTCATTATTTAAGCAACCACATAATAAAGTCAAGTGAGATTACAACCCACTTTTTTCTTAGAATATCATGAGGGTACAAAAACCCTCTAGGATGGCAATGATCAACTCTAACCCCTTGATATTCCAAGTATTTCACCACAAAATTAGTGACATTGCATTTCATTTCAGGCCAAAAGTAAAGCCTTCTCAGCTCATGTATCATCTTCATGACACCTAGATGAGCATAATAAGGTGTTGTATGCACTTATTTTTAAACATATTTTCTTAATTCATCTGACCTGGATACACAAATTCTATTTTTATTCTTTACACAACTCTCTATTTCAATATAAAAATTAGAAAATTTTTTACTACATGATCATCAGCCAAAATTGCTCTTACATCATGATGAAATTCATCAACAAACTATTATTTTAACACAACACTTCTAAAAATTCATTTTAAAACTGATAAGGAAGCAAGGTGTGTGCATATATGGAGTTCATCAACCACATGATTCTCATTACCCTTGATATAAGATATGTCCATGTCAAAATTACTTAAAAATTCTAAGCATCTAGACTAACATGTATTTCAATCATCTTGAGAGAATAAATATTCAAGGTTTTGGTGATCAGAATTCACCTTAAATGGTTTTCTTAACAAAAAAATGTTTTCATTGTTTAAGCACATGGATAATGACAACAAGCTCCATGTTTTGCGTGGGATAATTATTTTCATTCTCCTTGAGCCTTTGTGACTCGTAAGCCACAACTTTACCATTTTGAGTCAAGATGACTCCATATCCTTCCTTCTGAGCATCAACCCATACTTCAAAATTACCATACCATTTGGGTCCATAATAATAAGAATAGGTGTTGTTAGTAGCACTTCTAAATTTGTAAAAGCCTCCTCACATTGAGGCCTCTATATGATTTTCTTGCCTTTATGCTATAAATAAGTGATAGGATGGGCTATATTGGAAAAAAATTCAACAAACCAGCGGTAATAACTAGCCATGCCCATAAAGTTTTGAACTTCATTCAAATTTGTAATAGCAAGCCAATCCTAAATGGATTTTATCTTTATTGTATCTATATCAATGCAAGCTTTTCAAATAATGTGGCCTAAGTAATGAATTCTAAATTCTTAAAATGCACATTTGGAAAGTTTCCCATACAACTTATGATGTCTTAGTTTTTGCAAGACTAAACAAATGTGTTGATCATGTTTAGTTTCATTATAGGAGTAGATGAGAATATCTTCAAGAAATAACAACATAAATTTATCCAAAAATTCTCTAAACACACTATTCATAAAGGCTATAGGAGCATTAGTTAAGCCAACTTACAGTACCATGAACTCATAATGTCCATACCAAGTCTAAAAGGTTGTCTTATGAATGTCCTCTTCGTTAATTCTCAACTAATGGTAGCTAGATCTTAAATCAATATTCAAGAAGACAATAGAACATTTAATTTTGTCAAATAAACCATCTATCTTTAGCAAAAGATATTGATTTTTAACTGTTACCTTATTAAGTAGGCAATAATCAATGCAAAGTCTTAATGTTCCATATTTCTTCTTAACAAAGACCACCAATGTATGGGATGATCTGAGCATTATATTAATTGAAAATTAAAATTCATGATTAGGTATTAATATTGGTATATTTTTAGGAAAGAAATCCATAAACTCATTCAAGGTAGGAAAATTTACATTAACCAATTCCTTTACTTTGGGTAATTCTTACATCTAGATTGTGTAAAGCTTGCATCCCATCCTAATATCCATTTTTAGCTGCAAGGTTGAAAGTTTCTTTTGATTTTTAGGCCCTTGAATAACTTGTATTTATATGAGTTTCCCAAGTTCAATAATGTACTACACTCTTTTACCAATGCAATCAAGTGTGGCTTGGTGTTCTTGTAGCCAATCCATTCCAAGAATGAGTCATAAGATCCCAATGGTGTTAGGAATAGATTTACCTTGGTTTTGAAGATGTCAAGAAAATTTTTAGCTTGTTCCAAGTATTCAATAATAGGTACCATTTTATTGGTACCAAAATAAACCTCCCAACCTTCTCTTATCAATTCAAGTTCAATTTTATATTATTTGGTGATAAAGGGAGATATAAAATAGCTAGTTATACCTAAATCAATTAGAATAGTTAAGGGAAATCCATTTATAATACCTCTAGTTTTAATTGGGGTAGCCTATAATTCAACATTTTAATTATCAATAGTATCATATACCCTATGATTGGTTTATTGGCCTAATTTAAGCTTGGGGTAGTCCTTTCTATAGTGGTTGTCACCACATTCCCAACAAATAACAAGTCTAGATGAAGCTACCAAAATAATGTTAGCACCTGTGGTTGGCACACTTCAGTTGTTTTGATGTTGTTATTTCTTTAAGAAACCAGGTTTAGATGATCATTGGGACTTGAAATTTATGTTTTGATTAGAAAACTTGTTAAAATTCTTATTATTACTAGAAAATATATAATTCTAGTTTGATTTTTAGAATTTATTCTTCATGAGAGAAATACTTTTGTATTTCAATGTTTTCCTATTTGATTTGAATTCCTACCTTGCCTTTTGGCAAGACTTCTCCTTTTATTTAACCCTATAACCTGATTCAATCATTGTTACCAAAGTCCTTGATTTTGTCATATTGACGTTATGCATCAATATGTCCTTGATCCCAAATTTGAATTTAGTGATTTGAGTCTCCTTATCATTCATATAATTTAAATGATGCAAAAAGTTTAGAAACTTGTTTTCATACTCAGTAATAATATGTTTTCCTTCTTTAAAATTTGAAAATTAGTGTGATTTTTTACTCTTTATAATTGGCATTTAGGTATCCTTTTTGAAATTATATCTTTAAAAAAACCATGTTAGGTTCATTGGTTGATATCCTTCAATGGAATAAAGGTCATTCCACTACACGGCTATAGGACCAAATAGATGATAAAATACCACCCTTTCTTTCACATTTGATGTCATGTTGTGCAAGTTGAAATATTTTTACAAGTGTACCAACCATGCATCAATTGTGTCACCCGATTCCTCACCCAAAAAGGTAGGTGGAAATTTTTCTTTAGCTCTTTGATGATTGGATTAACTATGGTCAAAGGTAGTTCTTATATTATATTTACTTCTATTTTCCCTATTTCTAATCTAAGTACTTCCTCTTGGAATACTCCTTTAATATTATCCAACCTTTGCTCTTATCTGTTAATCTTTCTTTGCAATGTGTTTAAGGCTATCAAAATACCACTGATGATTTTCTCACACTTTTCAATTGCATTCCCACTGACTGCATCAACATTAAAAACCTTTTTGTTGATGTCATCATTATTTACAAGAAAATCTTATTGGTTACAAATGGGAATGCATCCACGATAACCCCTACCTCATCCTCTACTTCTACCTATAGTTGAATTAACATTGTATAGGTTATTTTGGATGTTATCATCACTTTATCACATTCTAACCATCTTGATAAATTACTAATTAACAACTAAGTAGGTTACAAATTTAAAAATAATCATTTCTAAATTTCTCTAGAGTAGAAAAATGCTTTGATACTAGATGAAACAACCCCCAAAAAATTGGAATTATATATTAGAAAACATTTTTAGATGAATGTCAGACCTAATACCTCACTTACTAATGTAATTGATAATCAATCAACATACTTGCATATGCATAATCATAAGCAAAGGAGGTGAACTGAGGTAATTAACTAGGGGTAACTTCTCACATAGGGTGTTATGGAGAAGTAGGTTAATTTTAATGGTGTCTATGGGGTTCAGGGTGTATCAACGTATGCATATATGGATAGTTCCCAAGTTCCATATGTGGCACTCATTATTCCACATACGACCATTTATAGGCCCTTGTCCCTTGGTAAATACCTCACTCTTATTAGTGAGTTTTTATTCCTCTCAAATATGGTTAAGTAGTTAAAATTAGTCTAACTAAAAAGGATGACTCTAATAACCCATGTTATCATTTTGGTTAAATAAGTCTTCAATAAGATTACAAGATATAATGTTGTACTAATTTCATAATCAAGTTATATTTTATAATGTAAATCATAAATATTAACTAACAATCAATTTAACACATGTATATTATGTTAAATTCCCATAAGTATTTGGTAGAAAATATCATTTCATAGAAAAGAACAGAATAGTGAACCACGACATTGTAGGTAATTAGTAAGTGATACCGATCAAGGTTGTTAGCTACCTCATGGCCTAAAGATCATTGTACCATTACTAACATTTCATTTTTATGGTCACACAACACTCAAATAATAAGCATGATTGTTATTATCCAATTAAATTAACAATGATATAATTATGATCAACATCATTATTCATCTTATAAGATTCATCGATAGCCTATAATTGAATTTATGTTGATTATATTATATTATCAATAGCCAATGTGATATATTTAATAAAGAGAATTTAATGCAATCTAATTGTATTGCATCCAAGAATACATTCTATTTCCCATTGATTATTTAATCAATTGTAAGGTTAAAAGTAAAGAAACATATTTAGTTCATATAAATTTCACATATGCTTTATTATTTTATAGAATACTTTAATTTAGAATTTTATTAAAAAAATGAATAGTTATCTCATTAAAATTTCTTATAACAAGGAGTTCATTAAATAAATAATCCACCTTTATACAAAACCTTCCAAGTATGATCAATATAATAAAGTAACATGTTTTAGATATGAAGATATATAATTTATGCATTCATGCAGTTGGTTTATAAATGAACTAAAACTGGAAGTACATAAACAACAAGTTTCCACATAATTAATTGCATACAACTTCATACAACCTGAAAGTGTCATATAAAGAACAAGAAGTTACAACCAAGTTCCAATTAAGTGGAACCCATATAAAACATTCCATTTAAGGAAATATTACAAAATAATGTTTAGCATGTCATGGAACAACAATGAAATCAACTTCAGCCATCAAGAAAGAAGATAATAACACATTTAGTTTATAAGAATAAATATCAACATGTATGCATTCAAACATCATTCATTCATATAAACATAAAACAAGGGAGAGTACAACACTTAACAAGTCTATTTCATAATTCAAGAAATATAGATTAATTTGTATATCAACTCAATAATAATTAATTTTAGTGTTCTATTATAATTTAATTTCATACTAGGCAGTCCTTAGAAAATTAATCAAATGTATAATTTTACTCATTTCCATAATGTATCTAAAATTAACTTTGAGAAATAAATCAATGATAACATATTTAATAATAATGTTCACACCTTTATATGGAACCATGTAGGTATGAGGTATGTGAAAGAGAGTTTCATTTATATTTCCACATATATTAGTAGCAAGTATAATTGAACTAATTTACATAATCCATGTATATCTAAAAACATCTAATAAAATATCAATATTATTTGTCGCCTCAAAGTTTAAAACATCATATATAAATAAGTCACAAGTATCTATATATATAAGCTAAAGAGGGTTAGCTAAATGACTCAACAGTGACCATTTATTTAAGTGATATTCTAATTTACTAACAATAAAAACCAGCATACTTATGTATGCTTTAACATCAAAATTAAATAACATGTATATGTCTGAGTAAACCCCTACTCTTATTTATCATCAAGTATTCTTTTATAAACAAAACAAGATCATATAACTTAATAAGGGATCAATGTTGTACTAATATTATCAATTGAATATTAAAAGTTAGCAATAGGAATAGTGTTCATCTAACATCCAAAATAACTTAGTACATATAATGGATTACCTTTAATAATTATAGCGTAACTTCAACATCTCCATGCATAAAGAATTTATAATATTTTGCTTTCTTCTTACCACTTACTCAATTTTCAAAGACAGGGTTAGCATATCATAATCACTAAGAAAAATTGAACTAATATCAAATGGAATAAGATGATAACTATATTCATGAACCAAATAATATGAAAAATTAAAAACTAAGTTAATAACACATAATTAACATAAAATAATTCATTACCAATTACATCATGCATGTCCACAAGATCATCCAAGAATGGAGCAACATGTAACCAAATAAAATAAACCTTCCCAACTAAACCCACGAGCCCAACCATCGACGGCCTTTACTAGCCCAACCATCATCTAGATGGTAGTTTTGGTAACCAAGGTCAAGAAACGAATTTTGAGAATGTCGGATTCTAAACAATTTGACATTTCAACACAACAAACATAACGAAAATAATTGAAAATCAAATACCATTTCAAGGCAAGATAGAAATAACTAAACATGGAATTGATATACATTAGGAGTGGGGATAACAATTATAGGTTGTTTGAAGGATATAAAAATATATTTAACAACTAAATCCATGTCCATAGCATTCATAAAAACCAACTTGGAATGTCTCCAAGTGTATGGTCATCCTATATTATCCCAGCTACCAATCTATAAACCAAGCTTATAAACATACAAATTACCACTTAGTCATTTAAGCCTAGTCTAGGAATGGCTACATAATAGTAACAAAATTGAATAAACACATAACAAGATATGAATCATAACATATAACTCAAACCATTTATACATAGCCAAGCCACAACCCAACAAATAAACCAAATTATCTTAATAAACTAGTCAACATATTCATTATGACTCAACCATACAAAATTCTCAAAGTAATAATCAATGATTCTAACAATCATTCAAAATGATAATCAATTATAAATCCAAAATCAATCCATGAAATTCATGGGATCATCATGAGGTCTTGCAACCTCATATGATTCCCCTAGATCATTGGAATCGATATAAAAATCATTTTATTTAATTAACATACCACTTGTAGGTTTCTAAATAAGGTCAAACCCTTATTATATATGAATACATATTCTATCATACTTCATCCAAATTCTCAAGGATTCAATAGAATTAAAAACACACAAATATCCATATTAAAAACCCAATAGAGACAGGATATTTAAAATAACATGCAATAAATATCTAGAATGAGAACACACAGAAACTCCAAATGAAATCATAACCCAGTCACAATAATTAATGTTGTTTAATAAATCATGCAGAGAATTATTCAAATGAAAACACAAGTACACATAAATATTCATAACATAATTGAACAAGTCATGAAAAACATCAATAACTAGTCCATCGATATAAGACCCAATCAAAATTCGCTTCAAATAACTCAAAATCAACACATATAAACTAATACAATAAAACATATAAAGAAAACCCAGTTAACAATTTGTTTAAGGAAGCTATCAATAGAATATACAACACAACCCTTTTTAAAAATATATAGAACCAAATAATTTTCTATATTATAACCAAAACAAAAACTTACCATGCAGTCCATTGAAATATGGTTACCGAGACCCACTTAAAAATACTGCTTAATTTGAATAAACCAAACATACACAATAGCATACATTTATAATAAAGGTGTAGGAGTTAAGCAAATGAACCATTTATTGAATATTAAAAATGAATGCAACAAATCCATTAAAATACTTAGACCATTCCTAAATTAATTGGGCCAATGACCTATGATCTTCATAACTAGATTAAAATTTAACAATGGTCAAAATATCAAGCCAAAGCTTTACACAATTAAAATTAAATACATAAAACCTTTTCAAAAGTTGAAGGAATTTCATGCAACAACATACACTCAATCCGCATTCATAAAATAATTATATATCAAATCCAGATAACATTATCAACCCATTTTACAAGTTTATATGCAAAATGAAAATATCAACCCCATTGGGCACTAGCTACTCGTTTGGAAGTCCTAAGACTTTTGGTTGCATATGCAGCCTCAATCTTTTTTTCCATTATATCCTTCAAAATAAAAGACTAATAAGACAAACAGTCTAGGAGGCTTACCAGATAACATAGTGGAATGAAATAACACAAAAAAATTCCAATAGATAAAACCAAACTAAAAATAACCTTTTTTCTCCATGCAGGAAGTCAAAATCACCAAACAAGCTAGTGAAAATCTATCATTCCTCTCTACATTTTTTGTCTATTATGTATCCATTCATCCTACCCATGTTCCATCCAACCACTATTGACTAAATCCCCACTCCTTCTCATCTAACTCCCCATACCCTAATTAAATTCTACATTCATTGTGAGGAGAGAGAAAGCCTCCTCTATTTCTAGCAAATAACTCCCAATGTAACCCCCACCAAAAACTCATATATGCTATGGTCATAAATAATCATCCAAAAATTCCAAGTCAATTAACCATTAAAAATAATAAAATAAATTATACAATTAAAAATATAATTTAAATGTTTAATTGCCACCAAAACCAAATTAACCAAGCCACCAATATATCAAGTGACGAAGGCAATTATCCTTATGGGGGTAGGTCTAGGTAAGTCCCCTAAAGAGTCTATGTCTAGACAAATAAGCATTCACATGGAGTTGGAGTGGTAAAGTCATTTCATGAAGGAGAGTGAAGGAGTATGAAATAGACTGTTATAAACAAAAACAATAAAATCAATCAACTCTATGATAATCATGTGGTAACAAAATGTGACAAGGCATGATTAACAAGACAGTGATAAGAAATAAAATAATCAAGTCTATCCAATGATCTAAAAATAACCAAAATACATGGATACCAATTTTAACTAATTTGACTATCTCAAAAGTCACTTCGGTACCCCAATATATCGATGCTAACATTAGCCTAGTTGATATATCAATTCCTGCAACCATAGAATGTACATTAGTAGTACTTGATCAAATAATCGATAAACAATTACATGTAATAAAGTAGTAATTATAAACAAGAAATATATAAAATCATCATGTGAAAAATTAAACATGATATTTCATCAATCAACAGTCAAAGTATCACTGCATAAAATCTAACAATATAGTCCAACTGGGTAAAGAAAATAGTTGTCAGTTATACATCAATAACAATAATGTTTTAAATAGTATAATAAATCATTAAAAAGGAGAGGTCATAACAATACACACACATAAACACATAACCCCTCAAATTTTAATGCAAATATCTTTAAAATATCCTAAAATTTTAGTGTCATAATCCTTATTTTAATTGTGTTGAAAATACCCACAGTCAACCCTAAAATTTATGCATTATTAAGCCTTAATTTTTTATATTATAGACCCTAAAAAAATTAAGATTTTTTTAAATTAACCCTTAAATTGTTCAATAATGGGATGTAAACCCTACCTCTTCTTCTTATGACTCAGAGGAATGCCCTCTTTCTACTCTTCATGTTCTATGATTTATGGAAGGTCCCTCATCATAGATGTCCATCTTTTTTAATCTATGCCTAGATGATAATCAAAAACTTGAAGAGAGTGCCTTGGAGATTTTTTATTTACTCCCATATATTCTATCAACAAAAAATAATGTCTCCCATGATTGAAATAACATTTAACATTCATATTCCGCTCCATTTGAAGGAATCTGGGGGTATTTGAAAATTTTAAGAGTACAAAGGGACATTTAATGATATTCAACTGTATGCACCTAAATCCACTTGCTTCATTTATCATTACAAATATTCATATTAGTCAACACTAACTTCATTTATCCCATGTAATATAATTTATAATTTCTAATTTATCCCTTTTTATCTATAATCATCCTTCATTATTATTCATTTAGTAACGTTAGTTCTACTCCACTTCTTCATTAATTTTCCTAAATCCCCATTATCCTATCCTAATTCCTGCTTATCTATTATTTATGAATGTTAAATTATCATGACCCACCTAACCACCTACTAACCTATTCATAGGCTCTTTGTAGTCATATAAAATGTCCAAATTGGTAGTTTAAGTGTGGCTTATGACACCCAATCCATAGGTCCTTCTTGCATGCTTTTGTGACCCTTATAGACACCTTTTTACTCATTTTTAGTCATCTGTAGCTTTTCAAATGATCATTCCAACTCACCTAGACTCTATTTCCAAGGCCAATCCTATCCCCCAAATCTTGAGCCTGTAGGATGTGAGCACGATACATAGACTAAAGCACTGGACCCTAGGGTGTCCAATTTTTAGTGCTCGTGTTCAATCACATTTTGAGCCCAAACAGTCATTTCCATCTGATTCATATCCTTCACCATATCGGCCTAGTACAAATGCATTTAACCCATTATTGGAAATATTTTCATTGATGTCAAAGGTTTAGTATTATTGGTGATAAAGGCCCCATTGCATTTAATGTTATTTATCTTGGAAAATATGAGTTAATATTTATTTAATATTAACGAATATATTTTTTGTTGCATATGAGACAAAATAAGGGCCCATGGAGAAGTCAAAGAGTCACGGGATAAAGACAAAAAAGGATGGGATGCATTTTCCCATGAAGAGTCATCTTGGGGAATACCAAGAGTCACCAAGTGAAGACAAAAGAGTAAAGGGAAAATTTCTCATGAAGGGACACTTTGAGGAATACGAAAAGTCACCAAAGATAAGGACAAAAGTGGGAAAGACGTTTTTGGTCATGAAGGGTCACCACATGACTTTTCAAATGCTTGGATATGAAGGGTCATCCAAGATTGGTGCCATTTTCCATGATAATTGAAAGGTCACAAAGGGGGAAGGCCAAAGGTCAATTGGAAAGCTATAAATAAAGGCTTGAGTATCCATTTGTAATGTGGATATGAGAGGTTGATTTGATATTGTAATATCTAGCTTAGAAGAGCAATTGTGAGAGATGATTTGTATTTGTTATATCTAGCTTAGAAGAGCAAAAGTGAGAGAGAGGAAGCAGATGTTGTATTGATCTATCATTTGTTGAGATAGCAACATTGAGAGATAGGAGTGTGGTATACACAAAGGGGTTGGTGCTCCTGTGGGTTGGTGCTCATGAATTGTTGCTGAGTTGGTGCTTGGTAAAGGGGTTGGTGCTCCTGTGGGTTGGTGGTCATGAATTGTTTCTAGGTTGGTGCTTGGCAAAGGGGTTGGTTCTCCTATGGATTGGTGCTCACGAATAGGTGTTGGGTTGGTGCTCGGCAAAGGGGTTTGAAGCTCTTGTGAGTTGGTGGTCATAAAATTTAGCTGAGGTTTATACTTGGCAAAGGGGTATGGTGCTCCTATGGTGTTGTTCTCATGAATATATTTGAGATTGATTCTCCATGGTTTTTCCCACATTGGGTTTGCACTTTATATCTGGTGTCTCTCTCTATCTTGTGTGATGTTTATTATTTGAGCTTTATTGCATATCTTGAATATTTGATTAAGTGGAATTTGGTTAAATGGAAAGATTTATAAGATATATAATATACTGATTCAGCCCCCCCTCTCAGTATATTCCATGCTTAACACCCATGACCAATAGTTCCCTATAAAAGCCCATTTAAGGTTCATTTACAAGGGAGATGAAAATATTACAAAGCAAGCAATAATACAAACAAGCCACTAAGGCAAACTTTTCTATTCTCTATATACAATCACCCAACATAGATACAAACACATTCAAACCTCACACTAGTCTTTAGCTACCTCAAGCATTCTTAATTTGGATTTTTTACATCTACATTACATTATTTCACAAAGAATATCAAATGGGAGAAATACATATAGATTGATCCCTCTTCAGAGTATTAGTATGTAAGCAGCGTGCCCACACAAGGGGTATGGATCACATGTTTAGTGCATCTTACACACACTAACCCCCTCCCCCCATTTTCAAGTGATTCAAACCCTGTTTATCAAGCATGATGGATGGTTAGGGTTTGAAGATTAAAACAACTCTATAATGAGATCCATCGACATTCAACACTTGAAATTTTATAATTAGGCTCACATATGAACATCATAAAGAACCTAAAAAATTTAGGTATCTTTGAGTAGTTTGGACAACAATGAAAGAAGAGAACAATAGCGTTAGACCCCAAGGTGTCCTATTTTTACTAGTCCTATCTTTTCACAAAATGAAATATAGATTATAATTTGTGATATTTTCCTAGTCCTACACATCCATTTTTAGACCCTAAAATAGTTGTGTCAACTAGTTTTAAGATAAGTTATATTTCTCCTAATTTATTGTTATTTTTAGAAAGGTACAAAAGATAAATAAAATATAAAAATTAGGTCTCTATGAGCAGTTTGGAAAATAATGGTAGAAGAGGACAATAATGTCAGATCCCAGGGTGTCCTATTTTTGGTGGTCTTATCCTTTCATAAAATGAAAGTCAGATTATGATTTGTGATATTATCGCATTCTTGCATAGCCAGTTCCAGACCTTGCAATAATTGTTTCAACTAATTTTAAGTTAAATTATATTTCTCCTAATTTATTGTTATCTTTAAAAAGGTACAAAAAACAAATAAAATATACAAATCAATATTTTAATTATTAAAATATTATTTATTGATTTATCAATCTAGACCCTTAACTAAAATAGGAATAAATCTCCATTATTCCCAAAATAGTTAAATCATTTGGTGGACCTAACTTTGTTTGCACATAAAAATCTTGCAAACCCTAGGGTAAATTCCTTGCTGATTTTTCTAGTATTTTTTTAATTTTTATTGTATATTTAAATAAT
Organism: Torreya grandis; assembly: GCA_037957365.1. Taxonomy (NCBI): domain Eukaryota; kingdom Viridiplantae; phylum Streptophyta; class Pinopsida; order Cupressales; family Taxaceae; genus Torreya; species Torreya grandis. The sequence goes on along the minus strand of JARHVA010002395.1, from coordinate 2,022,487 downwards.
AAGTTCACATTTTAATTTTTATAATTAACCATAGTAATTCTAAAAATTATTTCTTTCAAACCCTAGTTTCCTATACTAGGTCCTAGTATTTTTACAGTATTTTTCTAATTTTTATTGCATATTTAAATCAAAATTTTACATTTAAATTTTTTAATTTACCATTATAATTTTTAAAAAGCATTTATTCCAAACCCCAGTTGAATTTACTAGGTCCCTTTGCACTCAAAAACCATAGAAACCCTAGGGAAAATCCTTTTAATTTTTCTAGTATTTTTTCTAAGTATTTAAATCAAAATTGCACATTTAATTTTTCAAAATTTGCATAATAATTTTGAAAATTATTTTATTTCAACCCCTAGTTGCATATACTAGGTCCCTTTGTCTACTTGATTTATCACCTTACATTTAATTCAAATTTCATATATAAAATTAAAAAATGGATTTCACTTTTTTCATAACATTTATTGCAAACAATACAGAGTCCATATGTGATCCTCTCATGCATATGAATGATCAAGTATACTATATGTTAATTCCAATATTAATTATTTCCCTTTCATGCTTACTTTTTATATGATGGGATGATATCAATAAATGTACTGCTAAACATGTTCAGATCTTTTTCTTTCAAAGCAATGTTTACCTTTCTTGAATACATTTTTTCATTACTTATTTAACATGCTATCTCTCTATTATGTGAAATTAAGTTAAGAATAAAATATGTAAATACTTAAAGGATCCATTAAATAATATAACAACCACCTATCAATTTTCAATGTCATATCTTATGCACAAGAAATAATTTCCTTCTCCTCCTCTCCCCCAAGAGGGTGATAAATACATTCCATCTAACCAGGTTCATGCTATCACCCATCCAAAAGGTGAGGCATCATATAAAATTATTCCTAATGTATAAATTTATCCTATATCTTATTCAAATCCTATTCAACATATGTGTTTACATTTTCAATCGAAAGAAACTAGGGTTTGCACTTGTGAGACTCTAAGGGATCAAATCACTAGTATGAGCAAGTTAAATTCAGATTTACAAACACAGAATCAACTATTACATGAAAATATCATAATATTTGAAAATTATATTATACAAAAGCCTCAAAGGCACCCTCGTTCTAATCATGTATATGCACTTTTACCTAGTCAATTGGTTGCAAGCAATGTTACATATAAAAAAAATCATAACAAAGTAACTCTGCAACTAGTGATTCAAAAAGAATTCAAAGATCAAGTAAGATTTTAAGTGAGGTATTAAGGAAAAATGATTAAATATAAGCTGATAAAACTACCTCTTCTACATTGAGTTATAAAATCCATATATTATTGTGCATATCATAGAATGCATGGGCATCACACATATTCATGTTTGGCATTGAAAAAACATATACAACAGGTAATTGGTAATGAGGACCCTATACAAGGTAAATCAGTCAAGCAATCCATAGTGACATAGGAACACATTCAAAAAGGGTCAATTTTATAAACAATAAAAAAGTGGTTACCAAAGCATAACTCAAAACAACAAAAGGATCAAAAATCAAAATTAGAGCAAGAATTAGTACCACAAGCATAGGCAAAGCATGAAAAAGATGCAAATCTACCTCTCTAAAATGAGGCTAAAATTTCAAAGCAATATGGGTTTTGTCAAAAATATCTACAACAATTTGATTATCAAGGTTAAAGGTTGGGTAAGCATGCTCAAGGCATCACTACTCCTATTCTAGTATTTGATAATGTTTGTTATTAAGGTTTAGTATTTATTGAACATCCTAAGGCAAATCATTCATAGACACAATTTATCAAAGGAAAAGATCCAAATATGATAAAATTCAACACTCTCATTCCATTGGTTCAAAATCAAGATGATAATGATGAGTGGAACAATAAAAATTATTATGATTTCCAAGATACCGACCAAGAATATAAATATTCAGAGTCATAGTCGAATCCATTCCCCCGTACTTCACAATCATGCATGATTCCTTTGTTTGATACAGGACACCATGATAGGAAGTGTCTCATGAGACTCATTGGTTAGTATCATTTTTTCTCAATCTTTCTTGTACATAATTTTTCAAAAATACTTATATATGGATTCTTTTCAATTTCTTGTACATAGTCTCCTTATGATTTGTTATACATATCTTATTTCAAAAATATCAAAAATAATATAATAGGTAAAAATACACAAACATTCAAATAATTAAAAATATCAAAAACATTCAAATATTCCAACATACCAAAAACATTAAAATATATGAAAAATCCAAAAACATTCACATATTCTATTATACTAGAAACATTCACATATTCCAAAATACTAAAAACATTTAAATAAATTAAAAACACCAAAAACATTTCAATTTTATGCATTATCTATGATTTACATTTCTACTACCATGCTAGACTTACATTTTACTATTCTATGTTATTGTATGTCAATTTATCTACATTACCATGCTTCACTTGATCTTCTTTGAGTTTATGCAATGACACTTAGATCCTTGATTACTTCACTCTACCCATTGAGGGGGCATCCTACTTCTACTTATATATCATGTATTTCACAACATAATGCACTTGCAAGCCTCTTTCTTCTAAGGGTAGTCATTGTAGAGTCCTCATTCCTACCCTCAGAAGAGGGAGAAACAAGTAGGGGTTCTGTAATAGAGATTATATCCTCCTACCAGTCAAAAAATTAGTTTCGATAACACTCAAGATAATAACCAAAACCTAAACTTGACAGAGCATACTAGAAACATGGTGATGAATATAGAACAATAATCATAAATAACGAATCATGAGAGTGCCATACTTCAACTACAAAATCAGATAATAGGGTGTCCTATTTTTGGCATTCCTATCCAAACAAGAGAAAACTTAACTTTTATAGAAAAAGGTAAAAATTTAAGTTCAATTATAGTTTTATCAGTAATAGTTTAGTTTAGATTGGGAAACTTTAGGATAGTTTTTCTTAGAGAATCCAGACATAGGAGGAATCATGTGTCGTATGATGGCTCTCACTTCCATTTTTATATTTGGTAATTGCTATTACTTTTAGATTAGAATCCATGTTATAGACACTAGGGATTGGGGGTAATGTACACAGCACATTGGCTTTCTTTTTCTTTTTAAATTTAGTACATTACCCAATCATTCTGAATATTTGTATGCCTTATTCCATTTTAGGTTGTTGGCATCATTCCTGAGTGGCTTCCACATAATCCTAGTTCCTTATCTAAGAGTGGATTTCATACAATCCTAATATCTACCTCTTGAAGTGGCCAAGATTGGCCTAGTTTCCAGTACATATTTGGCTATACATGCAACATTGTCAGATTATAGAGCATTCATGGGTCTCAAGAGCCATCTCATAAGACACACATTCATATCAATATCATTTCATAGTTAGTTACACACTTCATAGGTAATGATGGATCCAAAATATTAGCTAGCCTTTTGTAATCTTGAGCCACCTACTTAGAGGGATTGGACATATAATTAAAACATCGATTAGCACACAAATGATCATATAGATTCACGTAGTAGGTGACAATGAAGTGCCCTTGAGGAATTGAGCACTTAGCTCTGTTCACAATATTAATTTTGGTTTAGCACACACCCAACATACTCAGCATCACTCAACATTGTAATAAGTTTTGTATTGATCTACATACCCAGTGAAGTATATTCATTCCTTTCTCTTCCTCTCTCTCTTACCTAGATTTTGTATATTATTATTTTAGATATAACATATCTAGTAAGAATTGATCTACTAAATATTTTTATTTTATAGATTTACACTTCACGATGTGCTCTCTCTACACACACTTAGCATCACACAGCTTCATGAGCTTCACCCTTATAGGTAAGTTTAGGTATAATTTCTAATTTTCCTTTATCCTAGTACTTCACTTTGTTGTATCATTAGAGTAAATGGGGGGGGGGGAAATGTAGTAATATAAAATGTCCAAATTGGTAGTTTGACTTTGGCTTGTGACACCTAATCTATAGGTCCTTCTTTCATGCTTTCATGACCATTTTAGACACTTTTTTGCTCATTTTTAGTCATCCATAAATTTTCAAATGATCATTCTATCTCATCTAGACTCTATTTCCCAAGCCAATCATATCCCCCCAAGTCTTGAGCCTGTAAGATAAGAGCACCATACCTGATCTATAACACTAGACCCTAGGGTGTCCCATTTTTGGCATTCCTATCCAATCACATTTTGAGCCCAAATAGTCATTTCCATTCGATTCCTATCCTTGATCATGTTATCCTAGCACAAATACATATAACCCATGACTAATATTTCCTTATAAAATCCCACTCAAAGTTTATTTACAAGGGAGGTGAGAAATCTTATAAATCAAGAAAGAATATAATCAAACCACTAAGGAAAACTTTTCTATTCTCTGCATATAGTCACCCAACATAGCTACAAACATATTCAAACCCTCACACCAATCCCTAGCCACCTCAAGCACTCTTAATTTCACATTTTTTAATCTAAATTACACTATTGCACAAACCACATTAAATGTGAGAACTACATATGGCTTGATCCCTCTTTAGAGTATTGATGTGTAGGCAATTTTCCCACACAAATGGTGTGGATCACATGTTCAATTCATGTTACACACACTAACCCCACTTTTTCAAGTGATTCAAACCTTGTTTATCAAGCATGATCAAAGATTAGGGTTTGAAGATTAAAACTAATCTACAACGAGTTCTATCAATATTCAACACTTGAAATTTCACAAGTAAGCTCACATGGGAATAGTGCAAATAACTCAAAAAAATTAGGTCTTTATGATAAATTTGGACAACAATGATAGAAGAGGATAAAAAAATCTGACCCTAGGGTGTTCTATTTTCAATGGTCCTATCCTTTCATAAAATGAAAGCTAGGTTCTAATTTATGACACTATCTTAATCTTGCACAACTAGTTTTAGACCATACAATAGCTATTTCAACTAGTTTTATGCTAAGTTATATTTCTCCTAATTTATTGCTATTTTTAGAAAGGTACAAAAGATAAATAAAATATAAAAATTAGGTTTGATGAGTAGTTTGGAAAATAGTGATAAAAGAGGACAATAGCACTAGACCCCAAGGTGTCCTATTTTTGGTGGTTCTATCCTTTCAAAAAATTAAATCTAGATTTTGATGTGTGACACTACCCCAATCCTGCAAAGCTAGTTCCAGATACTACAACAACTATTTCAACAAGTTTTAAGATAAATTATATTTCTCCTAATTTATTTATATTTTATAAAAGGTAAAAAATACAAATAAAATATACAAATTAAGATTCTAATTATTGTAATATTATTTACTAATTTATTAATCTAGACCCTTAACTAAAATAGGAATAAAATCCATTATTTCTAAAATAGTAAAATCACTCTCCTACATCCCTAGTACTTAATCACCCACCTAATTCTTATCGAATCCTATACCTAATCCTAATTAATCCCTAAAAGGATTATGAAATTTTCCAGTTCTATAATCCTCTCTATTCTAACCCCTCCTCTCTACAAACCTTTAAATCTAGAGGCTTCCAAGGAATTTTTAATTCCTTTTAATTCTTCACCCTTGATCTCCATAATCTAACTTTGAATTTCAACCTTTGATCCTTCCCTCCTATTTCTATTTAAACAATTCCATTCCTCCATGGAAGACCATCTCATGAATCTCTAAAGCATTCATGTCCACATAAGGAGTAATTTAGGAAGTTTAAGGAGTCTCCATGTCAAACTAATCTTTAAATCTATTATAAACAATCCATTATCAAGAAATCATAATGTCCAAATTTTGAGTCTAAAGTAATCAATCAAATATTCTTTTTTTCTATTTTTGCTTAATCATGGTTTAGAGAAATTAGCTTTAGGATTATAATGTTGTGTTGAATGGTGTATTTATTTATTTGTATTTTGTTCTAATGACTCTAGATATTACTTAGGTAGTTTGATGTTTGAGTAGATTTAGATTAATTACATGATCTTAAATCTATTGTGCTCAAATTTCCATCTATATTTTGGAAACCATAGTGGGACCTCCATCCCAATTAATCACTTTTTATTGTTAGTGGTGTTTTATTAGCTTGTAGTTCTGATAAATCAAGAAAAATCTTGTATTCTTGAAATTTTGCATGCACAGGAGAAAGTCTTAGTGTTTCATTGGTATTCATGACTGTGTAGTCATGATCTTGTCCTTAGGAGTTGTAATTTTGTCTTAACAACTTGATTTGACCACTAACTATTTATTTGACCATGATAGGTTCTTTACCCATTGACAATATTGTAACTCATGAATTACAACTTTGTCTAGAGAGTTTTGATTTTGATAATAAAATCATGAGTTTATCAAACTACTAATGGTCTATTTTTTAGGTTTATTGTAATAACGTGACTTCAAAAGTCATAGTTTTACCCTGTAAATTTTGGTTTTTCCCTATTAACTTGTAATTTTACCAATTTTGGATGTGAATATAAAATCACCTATTTTGTCTATTAATTATCATTTCACTGACACTGCATTGAATATTTTATTATAAAACTTGGTGTTTCACTCTCTATGCACAGGATACAAGAAGGAAAACACAATCGGTCTAAATTCTGGCAAGTGAACCTTAAGCTAAAAAATTGCCAATCTTAGAGATATGATTTTGACCTATAAATTGTGGTATTGGGTTGAAAGTTGTGGTTTTTTAATTTTTGATAAAATTCATTGACAATTGACCTTTTCTCTCTGACCTATAGTTTTTAGTCTTGCTCTTTTTTATTTTATAGGGATGAAAAAACCATCCCCTCTTTTACATTTTGGTTACATCATTTGGGTCTTAAAGGGAGATTTTTGGCTAACCACATCCTATAACCAAATTTGGTCTATGTCATTTTTTGATATGTGATTAGCAAGTTTAGTAGGAAAGGGCAAATGGCAAGAGGGTAAGGTCAAAATAAACATATCCCCTTTAACCTTTTCCCATCATTTGCAAAACCATAGGTCATAAAATTTTGAGAATCGTCACTTTGTCCTATGCATTAGAGATTTTTGTTGGAGATTAGTGATTTTGTTTTTCTATAAAAAAATTTCCATTTTTAACTTTTATTCAGTGTATAGACATTCTTGGAATTCTATGAGGTAGATTCAAGATAAATATCTAATGCATTTTTTTGTTCTTTAGATCGATAATAATTTTAGGACATTTTGGTAAAAATTTTAGTGTTTGTCTTAAAAAATTTATATATCATAATCCATTTTTAATCTATCCTAATCACCTATAAATAGACATCTTTAGACATCTTTAGGCATCTGGGTAACTTATATAGGATCTATTTTGATCCAAAATCAAAATTTTGAAGTTATGTAATTTATCATAGAACCACTAATATAGATTTTTTGATAGTACTAGTTTTACCTTGTCTAGTTGTGGGTTTACCTAAAAATCATGGTTTCATAGGCTAATCATCACGATTAATTTGTTGTTGCAAAATTGCAACTCAAGAATTGAGATATTGCACTGGTAGTTTTGATATTGTAGCCTAAAGTTGCATTTTTAATTAATTTTTACCTTCAATTTAGTCTTTTTTAAGTACATTTTTTGTGCTTTTTGAGTCACTCTAGGTCTCCCGTAAGGCACAAGTTGCCATTGGCATTAGGGGATCCATGCCTCAACTCTACTTTATATCATGATAGGAAGTGCACCTAGGGCACTACCCTTAGACCCTAAAAGGGGCTCTACCCCCTGATGTTGTAAGGGGTGTTGCCCCTTGAACCTATTGGGGGATGCCACCCCAAAACGCTGATATCATGGCTTGCTAACCTAAAAGAGTTATAGATCGAAATCATGATATTCTTAGAGAGTTTTTATTGAGGCCTATTGGACTAATATATTGTTTCTTTTAGGGGTGAATCTAGAGGGTATTTTATTTTTCTAACATCAACTTTTAGAGATCATATTTTGGTCTAACTTCATTGTCTTACAGGTTTCCCCTCAATATTATCCATTAAAAATACCAATCGATATATTTTAGGTTACCTCTTTATGAGTGCCACTTAAACTACTAAACATGTGCTTACAAGCTACTTAATAAAGACTCATTTTTGGCACTTTGAAAATAATTTTTGAATCATTTAAATCATCTTGATTAGTTTGTCTTGTATATATCATTTTCATCATTTTATCATGTATATATCTCTTTTATATATTTTTTCTTCTTGTAAATAGCTCACACTTAATCTTAATTGGTTAATTAATCTCCTTTTTGTTTGCATGTTTGTATCCCAAGGGCTATGGTGGTGTATGCTCTCCTCCTTGCATCATTATGACAATTCATGGAGGATCAAAAACAACCTATAAAACCTCCCTATTTTCCTTTTCTAGGGGTTAGTGATGTGGATTTCATTAGCATGCACTACAATAAACTTTGTGTTCCAGTGGAGTATAAAAATTAGGAGAGTTATTGTTAAGTGCCAAAGAAAAATTCTCCATAAAGGGTTACATGGAGTGAGGGGCATCTAAGTTCAAATACACAAGGAGATTAGACAAAATCCTATACAAACTTGTGCCCCACTTTACCTTCACATATATAGGGGATACATCTAGAAAACCTTGTGTATACCTAGCCTAAGACCTTTTGAGCATAATAGGTGTTCCACTACTAGAGTCAGTATCAGCTCCCAAGTGATTGTTATGTGAAAATGGGGTTGATAGGGTTTAGGAGATTACATAATGGGTCACCAACCTATAGCCTCACCTATAATGTTGTTATATAGTGTGGTCATCGGGTTACACACCCTTGATTTTATAAATCATAGGTTTGTGTCTTGCTTGATTTAGTGAGTGATGTGCTAAACTAGTTCTATTTGTGAGCCAAGTCAACCTTTCACCCAAACATATATATGCCTTTCTAGGTATTTTATACATATAATCTTAACTCATCATCCTATCATTTTTTATATATTTATCTCATCATCATTTTTGTATATATTATCCTCTTCTATATCCTTGATTTAACCTCCTATACATCCTTCTAGTCACATCCTATCCTGGTCTCACAGGTCATTCATCAAATCCCATCACCCTCATATCCTGATAATATCTTATCATCCACACTTTTCCCCAAGTCCACTCCATTCATAATCCATAACTTGTCTTGACCTTGCCTTCATCTCCCATCTAGTATAACTTGATCCTATCTTATCTTAGTTGGTCTTTTATAGGTCACACCCATGTCCAAACCATCCCCATCTCATTTACAATACCTTCATCACATAATCCTATCCCATCCTACCTTGAGAAAATTATTAAAGATCTTGAGCTATTCTTTTTATCTTCTCATGTCATCCTATTCTGCTATCACTCATCACTTGGTAAGATCTCATACCAAGTCAGTAACCTATTCGCATCTTATCACTTTGATAGTTTCAATCTAGCAACCCATCAATTATAAATCTAATCATCTAGTTAAATCATCTTACCTATTCATAACTAACACCCATCCAATCATCTTCTTCCTATTTTAAGTCTAGGCACCCATTAAATCCCTAATCTTTTTTCTAGATTGAACACTGGGCATTCTTGATAGGTTGTTAGCACCTATTATACTAGCGGTCTGAAATATGATCTTAGTCCTACATCATCTCAATCTCATTTCATCCATCTCATCCTTATTATCACCTATCATACTATCTTATTCATTCAGACCTACTTTATTCAAGAAACCACCTCTAGATTGACCCACTTTATCATCCATCATCTATCCCAATGGGTTTAGACCCCATTCTCATAGAAAAATATATCTTGGCCAACAAGGATGAAGTCCTTTTGTGAACACTAGAATTGAGTTTTATCTTACCTTTAAACCTTACTACCATTTAGGCTAAACTATCATCCCACATCCTTCACCATCCATAACCCCGTAGCCCATCAAGGTCGACCTCATTATTCAGTAATATGTCTACCTACTCAATAAATACATCTTAGATAATAAATATGAACTCCTCTTATATTTATTAAAGATGAGTTCCCACCTTCCTAATGACATTGACATGATAAATCTCAAATCACATCTCAAGCAAGTCCCCCATCAACCCTCACCTCTATCTCATTATATTCCATCATCCACTTATCCTTGTCCTAGTCATGTCCTTCCTAGTTTATAAATTTTATTATTTAATAAGTATCTTGATAAAAACCCACAACTAATTTTCTTGTGACTCCATGAATTAGGTGTCTAATTTCTTAAATACCTTGACCCAACTCATCTCATCTTACCTTCAGTTCATACCCACCCATAGTTAAGTCCTCCATCCACTAGTCAATCATCCCCCTCTTATCACACTAGAAAAGGGAATCCAATATTAGACACCTCATCTCCAACTAGTATATACACCTAGTTACATCAATAAACATCTAATCTAACATCTAATGCTTCCACATCTAAGTCACAAAGTGAAGTGGTTCATTATACTCCGCTTCTTATATCCTTGGAAACCCTCTTCATACAACTTTTTACTACTAACATGATGGTATATCCACCCATATGACATATTGATCCTACCAAGCCTAAGCCATTTGGGTATAAAGATAATCAATGTTGTGCATATCACAAACCTAGGGTAATACCATTAATCAATATCTTACTTTCCAAAATTATGTCCAAGACCTCATCAACCATGGTGACATAGTGATTGAGGTAGAATCAGATGAATTTAAATCCCTAGATGAACAATAAGAGGAATGATATGATTCTATTCCTAATCTTGATCAAGCCCTTCCCCTTGAAAGCAAAGGTTAAAACATCACATACATCCTCCATGATTCCCCCATTTTCAACAAATCTTCCATCCAAAACAAGTTAATTCCCCATGAACCTAGTCCTCATGAACCCTTCCAAGGGAATATCTTTATCAAATCTATTATCCCTCCATCATCTCCCCCTCATCCATTTTGTCACAAACTCCATGTTGAGAGGCCACTTGAAAATAATTAAGTTGAGGTCAACATACCCTAATTTATTAAAATGGGGACCCTTGTTTCAAAACATTCAAATTTATGCTCTAAAATTGAAAACCAAGAGAATCAAGTGTATATGAATTTTAAATTGAAGGTATCTAATCAAATGAGATCTTAAATTTTAAATTCATCCACCCCTAGCTCTCACTTGGCCTTGTCTCACATATTTGCATGATCCTTGTTAGTTTATCTCTAACTATTGCTAATAATTATTGCTAGTGTTTCTATGTTGTAGACTTAATGAAAAATTACTAGATCTAGGGCCTAATGTGTCTTTTACCTAGACTTTTAATTCAAATTAAAATTTGGTTGGAGCTTTTTATTTAAATTTGCATTGTAGTAATTATCATTCCATGGACTTAGGTCAATTTTTATCCTAAGGCTTTATCATGTTTTTCAACATGACCAAACCTTAGGATAAAAATATTATGCTTGGTCTCTTTTATATCCCTTATCCCTTTGCTACCTTTTATCCTAGCTTGGTCTAAGTAAACTCATGGTCCCTTTGTTATACGTCTTAGCCTAAATCCTTACCCTAATGTTTATTTTATTTATTAATATGATAAAAAACCTTAGGCTATGCCTTTATGTTATGTGTTTTTATTTTGTAAGGGTCCCATATATATGTTTTAAAGCTTAGCTTAAGAATTTAGCATAAAGTTTAATTCATATTTATTAATACAAATGAAAACATTAGTCTAAGACTTTAACTTAAGATTTATATATTCTTAAGATTAAATATCATTCTTATCTATAAGATCAATGATCTACATTTGCTCAGGTGAGACTAATCTAATGGAGCATGATAAATGTCGATAATTTTTAACCTTGAGATGGTGACAAGTAGTTTGTTACAAGATATTAAGTAGCTAATGGTGGTGCACCACTCAGATTGATATATGATGGAATGCATGTTCCTGGATAGAAATGATCTGATGCTATGAGATTGACATTGAATTTTTTTTAAATTTATGAGAAAATTTGAGATCACCACATGAAAAAATCATGTTAGCTAGAAGAAATAATATAGTACAAAGTGTAGAAGTCCCACATGACTTCCAAGTGGAAAAACCTCAGGGCCAAGTGTAGTGAGAAGCTAATGGTGTTATAACCCTTGAATCATGATCCAATAGAGTGTGTTTACTCACCTAAACAATATATAATGGTGTGATATCACCATTAAATTTACAATGAAGCTTAGATCTAATGCGGTAATTAAATGTGTCATAAGCTAAGAAATATAATAGAGGTAGCCAATATCATTAAAACCTTGAGATCAAGATCGATGATCCATAGTAATCCATGTAAGGATGATGAGATAGTGTGAGATCAAATAGGAATTTTAAAATTCAATGGTCATATTTTTGAATAGTGATGAGAAATATTCCATATAGGTTCCATTGTAATGTGATAGTTCTAAGTATTTCATAGACTTGTGGGAAATAGAAGTATAAATAGGCCAAATTTAAATAATGGAACTTGTGATTTGAGGTCACAGATGTCATTAGGTCACCATTAAAACCTTTAGGAGTGCCCTAAAAACTCATGATATCCATAAATCAGACCTATGAGTGTTATAATTGAGCCAAGGAAGTAAATTATTACCTGTGTGAAGGTAATTTGATCTAGAGTCCACTAGTGAACAATTTCAAAGAATTTTTATCCATGATGGGGACCTTTCTAATGATCTCAAACAACTTGAAGATAAGATAGTGCATATATTGGATAACTTATTGAAGGACCCTACTACACTCAGTCCAACTGGTCTAATTATTGATTATGAGTTTAAGCAAGAGCTTCCCAATTTATGAAAGTGGTAAGGCACCAAAGCATAGGCAAGACTACTACTGATAGTGATGGGATCATGGATATGATTGTACCCACCAAGAAAATAGTCAATTAAGTTATAAGTATTAGACAAGGTACATAAATATCAAAAGAGCTTATCAGGTCAAACAAAAAAGCTTTTTATGAAACCAATTATCAACCTTGATCTAATTAAAGAGCAACATTACATAATGGAGATCCTATTGGAGCAACAAAGTGGGAGACAGAGGGTTCTAAAAGTTAGATTAAGCGACTTAGAGATATTATTATTATATCCAAGCACTATATATTTTGAAAATGGAATATTCTTTATAAAGGCAAGTGCAGTTTGTAAAACACATTGCCTATAGATCAATCCATTAGGTGAAGTCTAGTGTATTCTAGAAAAGTGGTAGAAAGGGAAACTATCCTAACACTTGTATTTTGGTAATTGGATAGGATTGACCAACATACTTCCTTGCATTCTATAAAAGGAGCATTATTAGTTGTAAAAAAGAGAGGGAGTTATTAGAGCCAAAATTACTTTGTAACTTTTGAGAAATTTTTATAAGCACGAAATTCTACAAAGTTTGTCCAAATTTGCTTGTGTCTTTTATTATCATGGCTTCTCTCTCACTTGTTTATTCTGAATTCTATATTTGAATGGTTCTTATGAATTCTTAGGGTGCACATTTGAATGCAAAGTTGTTAACTTGTGCTAATTCTAGGTTAATTGGAAGTTCTTAGGTTCATTTCATTTTCTTACTCTTCTTGCATTTTAGCTAATGTTGTTTTCTTACAAGGGTAAATTTTTAAAGTGAAATAGATTCTTATTTTGATTATTTCCCACATTCCTTAGGTGTTTTCCTGATGTCTGATAGGATTTGATTTTATGAAACTTTATTTCATACATTGGTGAAGTGCATGCCTAGATGATATTTTTACTTTATCATGATATTTGAAATGAAGATTAGCAACATCTCTTCTCTACCTTACCTTACCTTTTGCCCCTTTTTTAATGAATTCAATCTAGCTTAATTTTCATTATAAATATCCATCTTAGATTAGTTCTTGATCATAATTCACCATTGTTAGCATAAAATACTTCATATTCTACATAGACTAACTATTAGGCCATAGTGACTCCCAACCACCAAAAATTATAAATATTGTAAAAAAAATCACCTATTTTGCCTCATTTTCATCAACAAATAATAGGATTATCATAACTTGTAACTCATGAGTTGAATTCTTAGAATTATAAAATTATAAGTGTTCTTAAACACTCTGGGCACATGTGATACATATCTAGGAATAAATAGGAGGATCTTCATTGGTGGTAGAAGGAGGGCATCCTTAGTTAGATCTTTAAAATTTTGATGTATATCTACTCATTTTGGTGAATTATATTCAGATATTGATGTTATTTTTACATATTTATGTTTTTTTTAGCAAATTTTTGTAAATATCATTGATCTAAGTAGTTCTAGAGCAATATTTGTACTTATTTAGACAAATATGGATGTTCTTTGAAGATCCATGGGTGATTGTGGTAAAGTCAGCTTAAGATCTATGAATCTAGAGTGTTTGAGGTTAGTAATAGAAGTGTTGCTCAATGATTGATAGATCCATTACAAATTTGAGTTTACTTGAACTTATACATGTAAATATCATTCATATGAACATGTTTAGACAAATATTTGAGCTAATTTAGCTAAATATTGATGTCCTTTACCATTTTTTATACATAGTTGTGAAAAAATTGCTTAATGTGTAAGTTTGATCATTTTTATTTACAAATATGAGTCTTACACATCATATTTCAAATAGGGTTGAATATTTTACAAGGTAAAACTACCATATGTAAGATCCTCTTCAAGGTATGGCCTGGTTAGGAGGCTCTTCTATCAACATGCCTGGCTAGGTACATGACTTACCTAGGAATCTTGAAAGGTATTTTCCTTATTTTAGTCCTATAGGTGTTGTTACTATAGAGGAACACATCAATTTATTTAAGGCTTCTTTTAATATTGTTAAATTTTGTTCATGAAGATGTTGCATGTTGATTGTTTCCTTTTACTCTTAGAGATAAGGCATATGATTGGTTTCTTAGCCTTCCTTAGGATTTCATTATCAGTTTGAATGATTTTGATAATTATTTCATTGATCAATTTGGAAAGACCATTAGTCCATGTCCTTTATCAACAATTCATTACTCTATAGAAGGATTAAAATTAAACCATTAGAAATTTTAATTCTAGATTTCAAAATATACTTAATAGAACTATAGATCCTTATAGACCTATAAAGGCTTTAGCTTTAGAGATTCATATGGATGCTTTAGATCCATTGACTTATTTTTTTTGAAAATATTTGTTAAATACATTAATACATTAGCTTTAGCCTATACTGAAGCCATGGTAATTGATGACCAAATGCAACCCCAAGGTCAAATGGTATATGTCATTTCAAATGTCAATCTTAATTTTCCTATGTTGGATGTCATTTCTAATGCAATCAAAATAGACATGCACCTAGCTTTCAATATAGTAACAACAACTATGATAGTGATCCACCTAAAATTATGAATGTGCTTGACATAAACACTTGTGATGTGCCCTTTTTGAATATTTCAAGGTTCATAATAATGTTTCTTGGTCATCTAGTTCTTCTGAGGTATTCTCATCTTCTAGAATGAATCTTGTGGTAGAGACCTATGATTTTCTATTTCAATATGAATTTGAATTTGAGGATAATTCAAAGGAGGGATCTACTACAACAATCAAGGATGAAGACCCTATCCTTTATAAAAAAATAGAATAAATTATAGCTGAGATGAATAAAGTTCTTAAAGATGTAATTGAAATACTTTTAGATGAAGAAGATGAAGATGGAGATAATGTAATAGATCAAGAACCCTCACATGACTCCATAAAAATGTCAAGCATGTGTGATCAACATGTTTTAGATGGTAATATTCAAAATAAAATCCCATATCCTTTTTATTGATCATGATGAAGATGCCTTTTGGGATGATTTAGAGAGTTTTTGGGCAAAAATTGAGAGTCCATTCCCACCTCATATGGAGATTGAGTAATGTATTATATAAATTATTGTTTCAACTATTATTCAATAAGTAAATGATATTCTAGAGATCCCCAAGCAAGAGAAGTTGGAGCCTAATGAAGACACAAATCCAAGCATATTAGCTGAGTTTATAATACAACCATGGAAGGAAAATGAGACAATACATAATCAGTCTTTGAATGAAGTAGAGTTAGCTTTCCTAATGCAATAAATAATATTTTTAGAAGAAGATGATTTGATCTTGGATCCATATCTTCAATCCATGTGCTTGAGAATAGAGGTGGGAAACCAAGCAACATCACCTAGAAGACACAAGCATGCAAGTGATCTTATCCATAAGAAGGGGCCATTGAATGGAAGCAATCATGTTTCAAGGTTCTGTAGTAGACTAAATAATTTTTCATTTGATCCTAGAGGTAGGTTCTTTATGGAGTTAGTGTAGCTCTTAAGATTAGTTTCTTTCCTATTTCTTTCCTTCTTGTTCCTTGTTTCTAAATAATGTCAGTATATATTTGTTTACTTTTTCTTGATTTATTGCTTATTTTAATAAGTCTTTTTCAAGATAGTCCTTAGCTCAGATTTCACCTAATTTCTCAAGAGCCTCAATAATTAGGAATGTAGGTGTGATCCTCAGGCATTGGTTGACCATGGATTGCTAAGATATGAGCTAGAGGCTATAGTTTGGAGAAACTATTAAAGACTAATGTTTAGGATAATTGTTACTTGGGATTTTGATCTAAGATTGGTTTTACAAAGGATTTCACATATAGAGTGAAATCTTGAATTATTAGGATACAGACATGTTAATACAGTCATGTTTTCACTTAATAAACATTGTTGTCTATGATAATGTTTTGCAACCAAGGATGATTGTCTGAAGATCAAAAACTTGAGCAAATCCATAAACATAGCTAACTTGGTTCGTAACCTTTGTTGGAAAAGTCAAAATGATTTGAAAATTACAAAAATAAGATCTTATTGCAAAATTCAAGACTCCCTAAGCAAAGGTGATTCTAGTATTCTACATTGGGGCTATGGACACCTGGTTGATAGTGGAGTAAAGCCTTGAGTGGAGCCTAGGCATCTCTATTGGGGCTATGGATGCCTGGATGGTATCAGAGCAATGCCCAAGCCTTATTTGAATAAAAGCATGGTTCCTAATAAACATCAAAACATGATGAAAGTCAATTTTAATGGTCAAGGTCATGAAACATGAATTTTTTTCCCTAAATCCCATGGAAAATAGTATGTGGAATCAAATCACACAAACAACATGACTAGGTTTTTAGGTTTGATCATAATTATGCATGTGTAGGACTTGTTTCAACCATGAATTGATCTAAAAAATGGTGACAAATCAAATGGAATGAATAAACTAGTTATTAATCTTAACTGCATAGTCTCTAAATTCTATCATATTTCTATATTTCCTCTAGAAGTCACCAATTGTTGAGGTCAACATACCCCCATTTCTAGAAATGGGGACCCTTATTTCAAACCATGCAATTTTTTTCTCTAAAATTGAAAACCAAGAGTATTAGGTGTAGATGACTTTCAAATTGAAGGTGTCTAACCAAATGAGATCTAAAATTTGAAATTCATCCACCCATGCCTCTCACCTAGCCTTGTCTCCCATATTTGCATGATCTTTGTTAATTTCTCTCTAATTATTGCTAGTCTTTCTATGTTGCAAACTTAATGAATAATGACTAGATCTAGGGCCTAATGTGTCATTTACCTAGACCTTCTAATTCAAATTAAAATTTGGTGGGAGCTTTTTATTTAAATTTGTGCAGCAGAAATTATCATGCCATGGACTCAGTTTAATTTTTATCCTAAGACTTTGTCATGTTTTTCAACACGACCAAACCTTAGGCTAAAAATCTTATTCTTGGTCTCTTTTATGTCCCATGATCCCTTTGTTCCCTTTTATTCTATCTTTGTCTAAGTAATGTTAGCCACATTTGGCCCACATACCAAGATATGCTCACTTTCCAAACCACCTGATGTAGAGTTCCTAATTGAGCATTTAATTCAAATTATTTTGACAAGTTCTCGATGGTGTGGGTAGAGCAAAGGGATCATTAAGCTGAAAAACCTTCTAAACTAAAACATTAACCATATGAAAAATTGACCAGTGCATGGAATTCATATATTCCACTCACTCCATCCAAATTTTATCCAAACATATGGTCATGGTAGGAGGAGATGATAAACAATTATTTTAGTAATGCCAATTTTCACGTGTATGGACAAATTAGGGAAAATCAGTCATATGGAAAGACTTTTATGCTAGTGGATCAAATGGGTTTTCTCCTTATAGGATTAAAACCATCCCATAGAAGGTTGGAACCTTCAAGAGTTATACACTTCAATATTCAATTCTATAAAGATAGCCAAAATATGAAAGATGTTTGCGTAAGCATCAACTTTATGCCCAAGCAAAAATCCATGAGTCTAAATTTGATGGGATATGAGACATCAAAAATGTTCTTGTGGAAATAAATCATTTTTCATATGAATGTCAAATTTAAGTGACATGAATTATCCATTAGGGTTCAAAATACTTGGCAAAGATCTAAGGAAAAGAGCACAACTGACAAGTGTCAAGATCACAAGAGCTTGGATCAAGTTAGAGGGCAGTAGATATCAAGGGCCAATGAGGAGCTATGTTTGGGGTGGTGGGCCCCAGAGATCCATATCTCATGTTTGAGCAGATCTTAAGATCTGATGGTGCATGGCGATAGATACAGTTGATAAAGGAATGAGTCGAGACATTTTATCAAAAGAGGATCAAGTGAGACAAACCCAACTTGATGGGCTAGTAGGGAATCAAAACTTGATCTCAACTTGAGTTGGGAAGCAAAAGGATGAAGGATCAATACAAAATTAGATAGAAATAATTATTGAATAGAGTGATATACCTATAAATCTATAGGAAAACAAATATCCTGAGGTTGGTTTTCCTCTATAGATAATTTGGTCTAGGATTCAAGATAGGATCAGATACATGGTTAATAAAAGATCATTTCATTCCATGCCTCAACAAGATACTAATTTAGAGCAGAGATGATATATTCTTGGGAATTCAAAGACCTAAATATTGGGCCTTCATGATAAGATTTGGTGGAATATCAATGGATTAGAGTTTAGGGATTCATAAAGTAAATGTAGCATTCATTTCTAGCTAGGCCATGATTTGTCACCTTTGGCTAATATTTGTCTTTTAGTTCAGATTACTAAAATTAAAATGGTTTTGGGATATCAAATAAAATTATGAAAATATCATTCATAATTACTTATCTCAATTGGACCAAAAACAGGATAGAACATCTTGAAAGCTGACAGCTCATTGGTCATAAATAACAAGTTTTCTAGTTTCTCCCTTTTCTCTCTTTCTCTACTTTAAATGGAGGCCTTGGGGTTGAGAATAGATATATATCACTTATTTATATATATCATAATAAATTTTTATTTCTCTCATTTCCCTCTCTCAGTGAGACCAGACTCTAACAAGAAGGAATTTATAACCTCTTAAAGTAAATAGAAGGTTTTATTTCATTTCCATGGCTCTAGTATAGTGTTTACATGTCTAATTTGTGCAAGTGGTAAAAATATCTCCCTCATAAAATTATGATCTCACCTACTTACTATTTCATCTACTCATACGCATCATTTTTAGTGTTCTTCACCTCTTGGTTGAAGCCCGCATGTGGATATTGTGACTGGTTAGTGTCTTAATTTAGACATCTCCTTCATTTTCCTTAGCTTAGACCATTTGATGAACCTCCAAATGGATGTATAGTAGATAGTTAGATTATAAACCTAGTCCCTACCCATTTCATTAGTGTTCTTTGAGTCAAGTAAGGAGGTTCAAGTTGCATTTTGGTGCATCACCTATTAGCTTTCTTAGGAGATATCATCCCATTCTAACCCTTTTCCTATGAAGCACTAGGCTTAGTTTTACTTTAGGTGAGTATCAAATAGGAACTAGCCTACTTTGAAGGTTCAACCCCATCATGATATACCCATATCCTAGGGTTGTTCCCATTTATGGCTTAGTTTGGGGAAGCCTAAAGAACTTCTTCCAAGGGTGTGAGTTGAAGTCATAATAGTTTTTGGAATTATTGATGGGATAAAATTATAAAGAAACAAAAGAATTTTTGGTGTTGTCCTTATACATATCATCCTTTGGAGGTATTCATCAAACCTCAATGGTGACTTTGAGCATTTATCATATGGTTTAAGTAGTCCAAGTGCCTAACACTCATTATCTGGTATGTACAATCAACCATATTTTGGTTAGTATGCTTATTATATGCCTTAATATCCTTCTTATTAGATTGATAATTTTCATGTATTCTCCCTAAGTGGCCCTTAAAAGGCCTACTCACCCCATCATGACCTTCATCCTCCTCTTACCCCTCATCAAGACTAGGCTTATCCTATTACATCCTTATCATGGGTTAGGCAAGCATTATCGGTCTACATGGGGTTAATAAGAGAAACTGGTAGATATTTAGCATTTTATCTAGTCATCTCTACCCATGCTATATAAAAATCAAGGAGTGTTTTCTAGTTGATCAAATATAGGTGGTCTATTCTCAAAGGTCAACAATGGGCAATTGGTGAAAATGAATGCATACTAATAATGAGTTTGATTCAAGATGTGGGAAATATATTAGTATCCTTTGAAGGATAGTAGGCCAAATTAAATCAATCTTATGTATAACCTCAGGCCTAACTCTTGAAGATCCTAAAATAACCCCTAGTCCACCTAGTTAGGTCTCATCTTCACAAAGATCCGAGTTGGTTCTAATAAAAGAAGAGTTAATCATGTAAGGAATAGATCAAGAGAGTATAACACAGATAAATGAGCTTAGTTTTCAAGATTTTAGAGACTCTCTTTCCCTCCCTCAAGGGCCATTGAAGATATCCTTTAGAACCCTAGACTGGAAGGAGACTCTCATAATCTATGAGCAAGGAGAACTTCTTCACCATCTCGCCATCTCCTTTTGGATCCAAGAGCCTATTATACAAAATATGGAGGAAAAAATTATAGTTAGGTGAATCTAAATAAGATAATGAAAGTGTCTATGATGAAAATATCATAATAAGCGACTCATTTCCTTTGAAGGAGGAAGAATCAGGTTTAGACCAACCATATTTTCATGGTTTTGACACTATTGAGTTAGATTGCAATGAATAAAATCCTTCAGATGAGATTTTGAATGATTTTGATGAATAAGATATCTTGAGAGATTAATAGATATAGATAGAAGGACCATCACCTTACAAAAAAGAGGATTTTGGGAATAGGTAAAACTTCCTACATAAGCATTAGATTTAGGAAGACTATGATCTGATTGTGCTTGAAGATAATGATGATGAATTGAAAAATCAAAAAAGCAAGGCAAAATTAATTAATTTCTGTATTGACAAGAAGATGCCCCATTAGGTACATAACTTGGTTGGAAGCTACCAAGGATGAACCATCATAGGTTGTGCTTGATTCAGAGCATAAATTTGAGCTTCCACAAACAAAATCAGCTTGCTCATTCACTTTATGAGGCTTTCACACCTAAGAAATCAAACTAGAAGGGTGAGTTCATTTTTTTTCTTTTTTTAGGAGAAGCATACCATCAATTTGTTTAAAATATAATACTTCTACATATATGTGTAGTAACCTTCAAGCATGTAAAATATCATGTGTTATTGAGAAAAGGCATCTACTTTATACAATTAGTTAATGGTTTTATATAGTTTCATTATGCTTGGTTAGTTTAAGATAGGTTAGATTTAATACGTTTATCCAAGTGCCTTGGTGCACATCTATTTACTATGTTAGTTAGTTTTGTTCCTTCTATCCTTCTATTTTAAAAGAGGTTCTAGACTAACTCAGAGAGTTAACTCCATGGCAAATGGATCAGAATACCAAATGGAATAGGTTCTCATATCTTATTAGGTAGTCTTCCCTATGAGTCCCCAAAAATTCTATCCATATTTGGCCCACATACCAAGCTATACTCACCTGAAAAACCACCCAATGTAGAGTTCCTAATTGAGCATTCAATTCAAAGTATTTGGATAGGCTTTAGATGGTGTGGGTCGAGTGAAGGGGTTATGGAGCTCACAAACCTTCTATACCACAAAATTAGCTATATGAAAAGCTAGGGAGCACATGGAAATCATCTATTCTTATCACTCCATCTAGATTTTGTCCAAACATTTAGTCTTGGTAGCAAGAGAAGATAATTTTTTTTTTAGTATTATTAGTTTTCATGTGTATGAACAAGTCAAGGAAAATTAGTCATAAGGGAAGCCTTTCAGGATAATATATCAGATGGGTTTCCTCCTTGTAGCATTAAAACCATCCCTTGAAAGTTTGGTGCCTTCATGAGTTCTGTGCTTCAAGATTTGAGTCTACAAAGTTGGCCAAAATATGAAAGACTGTTCACATAAGTGTCAACTTTATGCCTAGGAAAAAATCCATATGAGTCTAAATTTGATGGACTACAAGACATCAAAAATGTTCTCAAAAACATCAAATGATGTTTGTGTGAATGTCAAATTCAATATCTATGAATTAGCCATTGGGGTTCAAAATCCTTAGTAGAGATATAAAGAAAATCACATGGACAACAAGTGTCAAAACTATGAGAGCTTGGACTGAGTCAAGAGGGTAGAATATCCCTAAGGTTAATGAGGATCTATGTTTGGGGTGGTGGGTCTTAGATATCCATAGCCCACATTTGATTATATCTTAGGATGTGATGGTGCATGGTGATTGAGACAACTGACAAAAGAATGAGCTAGGACATTTTGGCAAAAGATGATCAAGTAAGATGAACCCAACTAGGTGGAATAGTAAGGGAATCATAACTTGATCTTAACTTGAGTTGGTGGAAACATAAAAAGGATGAAGGCTCGATATGGAATCAAATAGGACTGATTATTGAACAGATTGCTATACCTATAAATCTTTAGGAAAACCAATATCCTTAGATTGGTCTTCCTCTATAGATAATTTGGTCCAAGATCTAAGATAGAAGCAATTACATGGCTAAAAAATAATCATTTCAAGCCATGCTTTGATAAGCCACTAATTTAGAGAATACATGACATGTCCTTGGCAATTTAAAGACTTAAAAAACTAGGCCTTTATGATAAGATCTAGTGGAATATCAATAGATTAAAGGTTAGGGATTCAAAAAGTAATTGGTGCATTCACTTCTTGTTAGGCCATGATTTTCCACCTCTATCTGATATTTGTATTTTAGTTTGGCTTACTAAAATTAGAATGGTATTGGGCTATCAGAGCAAATTATGAAAATCCCATTCAGAATGACTTATCTTGATTGGACTAAGAGCATGATAAAACATCTTAAAAGATGATAGATCATTGGTCATCAAGAATAAAAAGTTTTATAAATTCTCATTTATCTCTCTTTCTCTACTATAAATGGATTCCTTGGGGCCAATAATAGATATCTCTCACTTCTTTAGATAGATCAGCAAATCTCTTTCTATCTTTCTCTTTATTCCCTCTCTTGGTGAGACCAGACTCTACCAAGAAGGAATTTGTAACCTCTTGAAGTAAATAGAAGGTTGTATTTATTTTCCATGGATCTGATATAGTGTGTGCATGTTAAATTTGTGAATTTTATATAAATCTCTCCCTTTTCAAATTATGACCTCACCTACTTATTAGTTCATCTACTCATACACATCATGTTTGATGTTCTACACCTCTTGGTTAAATCCTGCATGTGGATATTGTGACTGGTTAGTGTCTTACTTTAAACATATCCTTTATTTCTCTCATCCTATACCATTTGGTTAAACTTCACATGGATGTATAATAGATAGTTAGATTATGAACTGAGTCCTTACCCATTTCATTAGTTTTCTTCAAGTCACATAAGGAGGATCAAGTTGTATTTTGGTGCATTGCATGTTAGCTTTATTATGAGACCTCATCCCATTCTAACTTTTTTATCATGAAATTTTAATATTAATTTTATTTTATGTGATCATCAAAGGGGAACCAACCTAATCCATAAATTCAACACCATCATGGGATACCCACAGCCTGGGGTTATTCCCAGTTTATGGATCAACTCAAGGAAGCCTGAAGAACTCCTCGCAAGGGTGATAGTTAAAGTCATAATAGTAAATACATGGTCCCTCTGTTATAAATCTTATCCTAAATCCTTTGCCTAAGGTTTATCATATTTATTAAAATGATAAAATCTTTAGGCTATGCCTTTGTCCTATGCATTTTTATTTTTGAAGTGTCTCATATATATGTTTTAAAGATTAACTTAGGACTTTAGCATAAATTTTCATTTGTATTTATTAATACAAATGAAAATATTATTTTAATACTTTGGCTTAAGATTTCTATATTCTCAAGCTTAAATATCATTCTTGTCTATAAGATCAATGATCCTCATTTGCTTAGCTGAGATTGATCCAAAGGAGCATGATGAACATTGACAATTTAATGTCTTGATATAGTGACAAGTGTCATAAGTTAATTAAAATATATTAAGTAGCCAATGGTGGTGCACCCCTCAAATCAAGATCTAATGGAACACATGTACCTAAACATAAATGATCCAATGGTGTGAGATAGACATTTATTTTTCAATGAGGCTATGACCAAATATGAAATCATCATGTGATGAAAGCATGTTAACTGATAAAATTGATAGAGTATACAGTACATAAGCCTCATGAGACTACCAAGTGGCATGACCTCAAGGCCAAGTGCAAGAAATAGCCAATGGTGTTACACATCTTGGATCATGATCCAATGGAGCATGTTTGCTATCCCAAATAATATCTAATAGAGAATGTTTGTTATCCCAAACAAGATCTAACGATGTGATATCACCATTAAATTTTCAATGAAGCTCAGAGCTAACATGGTACTGACGTGTTTCATAACCATGGTAAATATAGTAGAGGCATCTAATGGAGTTCAAATCTTAGGATCAAGATTGATGGTTCATGGTAATCCATACAAGGATGATCAGATGATGAAAGATCACATGGGAATTTTAAAAGGCAATTTTCATATCTTTTAATAGTGATGATCAAGATGCAATATAGGTGCCATGATGATGCCACAGAAATAAAATATGATAAATCTGAGGATTTTGTAGACCTATGGGAGACAAAAGTATAAATAGGAAAGTTTAAAGCATGAAACTCATGATTTGAGATCATAGATACCATTAGATCACTATTAAAATATTAAAGAGTGCCCTAAAAAATCAAAATATCCCCAAATTAGACCCTATGAGCATTATAATTGAGCCAAGGAAGTAAATTGTCACATGTGCAAAAGTAATTCGATCAAGAATCCACTAGTGAACAATTTAAAATAATTTGTAGCCATGATGGGGGTCCTATCTAATGACCTTAAGAAACTTGAAGATAGGATAATGCTATATATTGGAAAGCTTAGTCAAGGACCCTACTACACTCAGTCCAACTTGTCTAATTATATATGATGAGTTCAAGCAAGAGCTTCCCCAATTTATGATAGAGGTAAGGCACCAAAGCATGTGTAAAACTATTTGCTGATAGTGATATGATCATGGATATGATTCTAACTGCAAAGGAAATATTTAGTGAAGTTATAAGTATTAGACAAGGTAGATGAAAATCACAATATCTTAGCAAGTCAAATGATAGAGCTCTTCATCAAACTAATTATCAACCTTGATCTAATTAAATAGCAACATTACAGAATGGAGATCCTACTGGAGAGACAAAGTGGGAGATATAGGGTTCTCAAAGTCATATTAAGTGACTTAAGAATATTTTTCCTATAGCTAAACATTTTATATTTTTGAAAATGGAATATTCTTTCTAAAGGCATGTGCATTTTGTAAAACAAATTGCCTATATGTCAATCCATTACAGAAAGTCTAACATATTATAGAAAAATGGTAAGAAAGGATAGTTGTCCTAACACTTGTACATTTTTAACTGGATAGGACTGACCAACATGATTCCTTGCATCCTATAAAAGGACCATTATTAGTTATAAAAAATAGAGGTAGTTCTCAAAGCCAAAATTACTTTGTAACTTTTGATCAATTAATATAAGCAAGGAATTTTATAAAATTTGTCCAACTTTGCGTGTGTCTTTTGTTATCATGGCTTCTATATCTCTTTTTTATTATAAATTCTAGATTTGAATGTTTCTTATGAATTCTTAGGGTACGCATTTTAATGAAAAGATGTTAGCTTGTGCCAATTCTATGTTAATTAGAAGTTCTTAGGTTCATTTTATTTTCTTACTCTTCTTGCATTTGGGATAATATTATTTGGTTTTAGGGGTAAATATTTAAAGTGAATTATATTCTTATTTGCATTATTTCCCACATTCCATAGGAATTTACCTAATGTGTGATAGGATTTGAGCATATGTTACTTCATGTCATACATTATTTAAGTACATGTCTAGATGATATTTGAACTTTGTCATAATATTTGGAAAGAAGATCAACATCTCTTCTCTACCTTAACTGTCCTTTTGCCCCCATTTTAATCAATTCAATCTATCTTTATTTTCATTGTTAATATCCATCTTAGATTAGTTATTATATTAGTTCTTGATCACAATTCACCATTCTTAGCATAACATACTTCATATTCTACATAGACTAACTATTAGTCCATGGTGGATCCCAACCACCAAACATTATAAATATTATGAAATAGTCCACTTGTTTTGCCTCTATTTCATCAATAGATAATAGGATTCTAAAAAATTACAACTCATGCATTGAATTCTTAAAATTCTAAAATGAGAAGTATTATTTAATACTCTGGGCACCTGTGATACATATTCAAGCATCAATATATCCCACCAAGACTAAGCTATCTAGGTAGAAATCTAATCAATATTGTGCATATCACTGAATCTAGGGGCATACCATTAATTTATTTCAAAATTTCCAATATTATTCCCAAGACATCATCAACCATGGTGGCATAGTGATTGAGGAGGAATTAGTTGAATTTAAATCCCTAGATGAAAAATAAGAGGAATGCCAAGATTCCATTCTTGATCTTGAACAAGCCCTTCCCTTTCCAAACCAAGGTCACAACATCACATCCATCCTCCATGAGTCCCCCATTTTAAGAAAAAACTCCATCCAACACAAGTTCATTCCCCATGAACTTAGTCCTTATGAACCCTTCCATGGGATCACCTTTATCAAATCCATTATCCCTCCATCATCTCCCCCTCATCCATCATATCACAAAATCCACATTGGGAGGCCACTTGTGGATAATGAATCTTCTACTCACAGTATTACATCTTGTACATCACATCCAACATAAGTCTTATCTGCATTATGATCATTTTCATTAGTAGTATCTAAATCAGATTCCTTATCAGACACATCATCCATCATAGATATTACAATAGATGATGATAATTCCTACTCTTTTATAGATACCCATAATTTTGATGATAACTAGTCACTAGGCATATATTTTTATCCAAATGAGTACGATGAAGTCATAACATATTATTATAAGATTTATCTGTCAAATATTTCTAAAGAGAATCTGATCCTACCTTGGATACATGTCTTTCAAAAAGTCTTAGTGATCGTTTTGTGATTCTTGAAGATGATTTCTCTGACATTGAGGTTATGGATCCTAGTGAAATTTATGAGGACTATACTTCCCATTATCCCCTTAATCCATTACATAACATTAATCATACACCTCACCATCATAATCCCTACATCCTACTCTATGCAGGGAATTAACAAGAACATGCATCATTAGATTCCCCTCTACATTCAACATTGTGTGCCAGAAATACAAAAGTCTAAGACCATATTCTATAAATTAATAAATTATGATCAATCATCTTTGATGCCATTAGTAAAATTCAATAGAATTCAAATCATCAACCTAATAAAAAAAATTTTCTCCTAGTGAAGCCCAAAATTAGAAACTAGGGGAATGTCAAAGTCAAAATAATCATCATCTATACAATCAAAACTCAATCTCCTCTAGCAAAGCCCAAAATTAGGAACCATGGGGTAGTGAAATTCAAACCCCATCATAAATTCAAAATAATGTAAAAATTAATAATCATATGGCTGACCATCCTCTTAATGTTTAGATCAAAGAACCAATAAGTCAAAAGGTCTTGGATCCCTTAATATCATGGCACCAATCTATAGAAATCCCTCCACCATATCCAATGATGTATGCAACTATTGAACCCCATTTTTTCTACCCATCCCATCATATTATCCATCATGATCATATCCCTCCCTCACATCCTATATCCCATCATCACAATCATAACATGCTCCCATCCAATCCATATCACCAATCCCTAGGTAGCTTTGTCCCTCATAGGGGTTACAAAGACACCTAGATAAAACATTTTTAGGATTTTTAATCAATAGTCAATAAAGGCCACCAATAATTTAATACATCCAATAGCAGTAACATGATCTTAGCATCATATATCTCCAAGACAGGTGTTGGCTAAAAAAAATTAGACAATGTTAGCATTCTTGCATCTCATACCCACATCTAATAAATTGAGATCCCCAATAAAGTAAAAAAAAAATATCACTCATCCAATGGTGAAAACCAGTATCCTATCACCTTGGGAAATTACAATGATGAAAACAAGTTTTCAGCATCATGGTAAAATAATACATATTCCATATTGTACCTCAATGTTTGGGGACAAAATTCATGATTTTAGCCATCACATCCATCCCTTATCAATCCCATTCATTTCATATCCCTTTTATCCATCCATAGTGATCTCATCCCTCATCAACCTTGTATATATCACCCATCCATATCTTATAACATTCTTTCCTTGCCTTGACCTTCATAAGGAAGCAGAAGGTGTCTTGAGACATGTTCTTAAATCATCTTGGCATATCTTCCAATAAACACTTAGACAACTAATCATCCAATTCCTTTAGGATGTGGTCATTGGAAATCACTAGTTCCATATCCCTTGGTACCCATCCCTTTTTCAACACCATCCTCATCCTCTTGTCCCTCATCCATCATTCCATCTATGTTTACCCTGGTTTCTAGGCTTGGTACTCCTTTTGCTAGTAACCCCATTTGTATAGTGTACATACATATTCCAAAAATCCCTAAAAATTAAAATATGTCAATAACCCTAAAAATCATAAAAAATGAAAAAAAATAGTCCATGATGTCTTATCTTGTACAGATCTATCCTAAACACCACCCGTATTATATATTCCATCTTCCATATGTCATCCTTGGACAGTATATTAGTTTTGAAACACAATCCTTGTGGTCACCCATCTCTCCATCTCTTCAATATCATCCTTTTGACCAAATATTATAAACACACATAGCCTTGCTAAAATTTTAATCTAGCACCCATCACCTCCCTATCAGTACCTTTTCATACCTAGTACCCATCCAATCACTATTTTACTAGTGTGAAATGTATTTGATCCCATCATCTCCTAATCTTCTTTCTATATTGAACTCTTGTAGGCTTTTTTCTTTTGGTAACCCTTGGTCATCATAACAATATTCCTTTGACCAATTTTAGAATTGATTTCTAAATTAATCTAGTATCCAAAACCTCATCCACAATCATCATACCTCATCATTTTTCCACCCCCTTACCTAAGACTTAATCATGATCATCCCATCCAAATCCAAGTCTATCCTAAGTTCACCCTCACATCATGATCATTTTATCCAAAATTATAGTTCATCACCCAATCCCTCATCCCATCATTAGACATGACAGTGTGACATTGCATGTATATATTTGTTTGTGTTACTTGTATGCTCTTTGTTGTTTGGCTTTGTTACATGATGAAAATATTTTATTGTCTTTATCTTTTGAGTCTTTTGTCATGTTTATTTTTATATATTTGGCAATAAATGAGGATGCTACAAGGTCACCAAAGCTCAAATAATTATTATAAGTGCCCTTGATGATGTATAGTTCACTATTTACCCATGCACTTTGGAATCATGTCCTCTTGGTCCTACTTATATGATAGGTCATGCTACCACATGCCATATTTAATGGATTACTTAGACTATGATGATTTTTATGATAACTATGATGACTTGATCACCTCCACCATCATCATCTATCTAATCATCTAATCATCCTTATTCACATCCCTAATCTAATCCTCTTGACCCATTCAAATAGCATCCAATATCTTATCCTCATTTTCAGCATCTGAGTCATATCCTTCATTCACTAACATCATCTCTAATAACTAATCCTCATCATCATCATCATCATCATCATCATCATCATCATCATCATCATCATCATCATCATCTCCATCAGTTATTGTTTATCCTCTAGTCAAAACTACATTGGCCTGAACTATTTTAAGACTATGTAGGCATCATTTGGCCACTTTTTAGTGCCCAAGGATATCTTGACTACATTTTCACCTCTTTACCCACCATTCATTATTGTTACATTCATCATCACATCCATATTGTCTCTCATCATCCTTAAATCTTGCTTCAGTGAAATCTTTGAGCCATAATATCAATCAATAATGAACTAGTCTATTGATCAATAATCATCCTTGTAACCATATCCATAATCTATTTGTCAATCACCCGTACATGTAGATTAGGCCTATGACATCACAACATCCATATTTTATTCCATTAATCATCCTTGATTGGTCAATTTATCATCTATTGTCCCTTTCCTATGTCCTTTCAAGAGGCATCATCACAACTAATCATATTGTGGCTCATTGATTTGATGCAATGAAGCCTAATTTTTATCCTTTATCTTTTGGTCACTTGATCCTACCATTTCTTCTATTTCATCACTTTTATCATATCAATCACCTTTAGCTTTGAGCTACACTCATCATTAATCTTATCAAATAATCATCTTATCTTATCCTAGAGCTCTCCTTTTCATGTATTCTTACTTGGGATACGCCAAAAGTCTGCAACCTTTTTAATCTTATCATCATCATGTTATGGTTGATTCCCCCTTGGGATGGGTCAAAAGTTATGCAAAAATCTTCTCTAATCCATGTGCATGTGTCTTTGCCAAGGGCATCATAACTTGGTATCTCATTACTTAAGTCAAATTCATATTCTATCTCTACATCTAACATCATATCCCCTCGGCTATCGTATCCCACCCCTCATTTGTTCCTTAGAGTGTATATATATCTCATTCTTCCCTACATGGCCGCTCGAGGGGGTATAATATGCCTTAATAACATATCTACTAACATAACAATATACCTACTAACATTCATATGACATGGTTTGTCTTTGAAAGACCATCACTTCTTTAACTTTGTTACACTTTCAATATTCTTTTAAAGAGGGGCAAAATGTATGGATCTAAATTTGCTCACTTCATTTATCGTCACTAATATTATTATTAATCGATATTAATTTCATTTATCCCATCTAATATAATTTATCCTTGTTAATTTATCCTCTTTTATCTAATATCTCCCTTCATTATTATTCATTCACTAAAATTAGACCCACCCTACTTCATTAATTTTTTTAAATCCTCATTATCCCATCCTAATCCTCACTTATCTATTATTTAGATATTTTAAATTCCCATGACCCACCTAACTACCTACGAACTTATTCTTAGGCTCTCGTATACCCCTAGTCCCTAATCCCCTAGCTAATTCCTATTCAATCCTTTACCTAATCCTAACTCACTTATCTATTATTTGAGAATTTTCAGTTTTCATGACCCACCTAACCACATACTAATTTATTACCTAGGTTCTCCTCTCTATTCTAACCCCTCCTTTTTAGAAGCCTCTAAATCTAGAGGCTTCCACGAAAATTTTAATTCCTTGTAATTCTCCACCCTTGATCTCTATAATATAACTTTGAATTTCAACCATTGATCATTCCTTGCTCTTTCTATTTAAACAATTTCATTCCTCCATGGAAGGCCATCTCATGAATCCCTAAAGCCTTCATGTCCACATAAGGAGTAATCTAGGAAGCTTAAAGAGTCTTTATGTCAAACCAATCCTTGAATCCATCATCAAGAATCCATGATTAAGTAGTTATAATGTCCAAATTCTGAGTCTAAGGTAATCAATCTAGTCTTCTTATTTTTTATCCATGTAATCACAATTTAGAGCAATTAGCTTTAGGATTATAATGTTTCTTTGAATGGTTTGTTCATTTATTTACATTTAGTTCTAATGGCTCTAGATCTTACATAGGTAGTTTTATGTTTGAGTAGATTTAGATTCATTTATTTACATTTAGTTCTAATGGCTCTAGATCTTACATAGGTAGTTTGATGTTTGAGTAGATTTAGATTAATTACATGATCATAAATCTATTGTGCTCAAATTTCTATCTACATAAAAAATGAACAATATGCATAAGAATAAAAAAAATGATAAAATAGAAAATAAGACAACCCAACCTTTTCCCTCCTAATTTTAGTTTTAATATTCAAAGGTACATTTTTCACAATTTAATATCGTAAATTTAAAACACCTTAACAAAACTTATATATCACCATTAAGTTATTATTTATAACACCTTAACACTAACATCATTGTAATGAATTTTATGTGTCATATAAAAACACATTTTATGACAATAAAATGTCATTAGTTCTTATGACACCCTGATAATGGATTTTGGTATCCATTCATAATTTTAAGTGAGGGGTTTTAAGTTTGACTAAATGGCGTATCTTAAATTTGATATAAAATCCTTGAAATATGGTAATGAATAAAGCCTACAAAAATACATTTGTGGTTAAATAGAAGAAAAACACTTGGTAGGGTGGTGTGCCTTATTAAATTCTTTTAGAATTATTGAAATATATGTGAGATTAAGGTTGTATGTATTATTTTTTTAAAAAGCAAGTTCATCATTAGCATGATAACTACTTTGTGTTTTATTTGTGAGTACGAAAGAACCATCATATTATTTGAATGTTAGAGTTCATCTATATAACATAAAATAAAATGATTCAAATAATGGGGTAGTATAGACTACATTATTATTATTGACATTGCCCTAACATTTTAATAAATACTTTTACATCATTAAATATATAAACAAAATTATTATTTATATACAATCCATAAATAATTATATTAATGATTCAAATGAACACATGAGATAAATAATAATAATTTTAAATTATTTATATCTTAATAATTTAAAAAATATTTATTATTTTAATTTATTTTACTAGTCTTTCAAAAATAATAACTTATTATTATTATAAAAAATTCTATAAGAATCTAATTATAGATAAATAACAATAAATAACTAAAATTATTTAGTATTTAAATAATTTAAAAATACATAGACATTTTTTAATCTCCAAAGTATAATGGCTTACTGTGCCTTAAAAGGGGGTGAACATAAAAGATTCCATAAGGATCCAATAAAAAAATAACTTCAATGAACAACCAATGAATTGAAAGCATCCCTAAATGCTCATTCAATGGATATTCACTTTATTAATCAAATCATTCCATGAGGTTTTCCATGTCATTACATACAAGCCCCACAATACCCAAATCTACATGAAGAATAATTACCAGTGTCTTTGACTTTAGACTGTGGGATAGTGATGATTCGAATCTTGGCTTGTAGGCTACCTTGTGGATGAAGATTGTGTTTTCTTAGGGTGGCTATTTTGCAACTTGATTTTGTTTTGTTTAACACACTTGGCCCCCGTATCTGTCATAACGTTGCTTTCTTGTGATTGTATATGATGATGTTGGAGCCTTCTAGATAATGTCAACGTAGATAGCTTTCTTTACAATTAATTTCGATAACTTTTCATACTTAATAAATTAAGTTTTTACGATTGAACATTGAACATGTGAAAGTGTGTTCATACTTCTTTTTGTAATCCAAAAGGCAATGTGAATCCTATTCTTACCCGTCATTTTCCACAATCATAACATGAGCGACTCTCCAATTAGTAAGGAGTCCACCTAAGTTCAAATTTTAATGAACATTTTGATATATGAAATGTTGACAATATAATTTTTTTGGAAAAAATGATTGATCTATATATATTTTTGACTTTTGGAAGAGTGCTACTTATGAAATTTTAGAATACAATATAAAATTTATAATTGATTATTAAAATTAATCACAAGATTTCATAGATTGAAGAAGCCAATCTAATAAAAAAATGTCAAGCATCCTTATTTAAAAGTGAGTAAGCATTTTAAGGTGCAATATACATTGATTTCAAGATGTATGATATTCAATTTATTATTTAATATATTTTTTCGTTTTCTTTAATTTAATTTACGTAGATGTAACATTTAAAAATAATTTTTAAGTATTTTTTAATTTTTAAATTGTATGATTTTAGTATGTTTGTGTATTTATTTATTATTAGTTTAAACTAAATATTATTAACATGTTTAATTGATTTTTAATGATTCTTAATTCTTCTCTTAACACTTTCAATTTATTATATATATCTTCTTATAAACTACTTTTATTGTGTCTCTTTTGTTTTGGGACATTTATTTATTTTAATGATATGTCTGTATTTTTTGTATACACCTGCCATGAATTTTCATGGTCTCGTTTAAATAAAATGCACTCATTCTTTATTACTATTTTTTTTATAAAAAAAATTGGCCATTAGAAATTGGTTTTGATGCTACAAGGTCTTAATTTGAAGTATTCCTTTTCTACAATTACACAAATATTCAAAGTCATTTAGACCTAAAAAATTAAATATAGAGAATTCATTATTTGCATAAATATATTAAGCAATTACAAGCATTATGTAGAAGAGTAGCTACTTGTTAGAGTATTAGTTGAAACATTCAAGTTTATATTATAAATATTGAACGAAACTCGTTAGCACGCTTGAATTATTATAATTATTAAAGATTGTTGTTTACAATATTATTGTCGTTGAGGGACTTGAAAAATGTCAAGATAATTCGATTATTCTCTCGTATAATGTATATCCGAAAACACGTATTATTTTCTTTACGATTTTCATATATTACTACCCTTTGAAGTGAAGATGTAAAAACCCAAGTAATGTTTTTAAAGACATAACCAAGAATAGTTAACTTTTTTGGAGGTATGTCTCCAAATTTAGAGAATTTGTATGATCAAAACATCATTTGAAAAGTGTAAAATATTTTCAACAAATATTTTGGAGGTTGATTATGTGTCGCATCTTGATGCTCATTTTCACTGATAGAACCTAACAACTATCACCAAATCTCGCAATATTCAAAATATATCTTTAAATTCCCACATCACCTCCTTTCTCTAATTTTAAAATTTATTAACCATATTAATTATTATTTTATTCATATTTTAATCCTAATTAAATTTTCACAAATATTTATATTACAATAAATCTATTTATTCATTAAAATAGAAATATAATAGGTCAAGCCAGTATCATTGAATTAGGGTATGCCCAAGAGTTCAATGTAAAAGATGCACAGAGAACTCGAAGAAAAATAAAGCAGACAGGATAACGTGAATAAGCGTGCCAAACTTCGATAGATCCTCTGAAAACCACTTGATCCTCTTGTCCCTCTTGTATCAGCAAGACGATCTATTCCACCTTTAAAGTAGGTGAAGTGTTTGTAAATGCATAGACTCTAGACCAATTCTTACATAACGAAATCTATTCGTTGGTTATGATCCACTATACCCTAGAGTTTCTTAAAATCGTTGATCATGATTCCTCATGCAATAATGAAATTTTAAATTCTCTCGGTGAATAAACTTAAAAACAAATAAATTGGAGGGTTTTGTGATGGAAGAGTTTACAAATTTGGCTCGTTCATTGTTGACTAATTAAATATGTTAGTGATTTATCATATTTATGTGATGATATAAATTGCTAGTATGTTCAATCAGTGAGTGATGAATGTGACGAATTTTTACGTGATCGAGATGATGTGATGATTTAATTGAGTGTGGTTTCCACCTTCATATAAATTACATCGTTTAATGTGTTGGTGAAAGCATTGACAATAGTTTGTGTATTTATAGTGAATGGAGTGGGTATGATGAATATGAATATATTACTAATTTTTCAATACTAATCGTAATGGAGTAATAAGACTACAAGAAAATTACATTTCAAATAAAAACACGTAAGAAAAAAAAGTAGATAACATATAAAACATAAGAATTAAGTTGTTAAGATCTTTCTCCCAATAACTCATGACTATTGAGTAGAATAATTAGTCTATTTGTTCTTTTGAAATTGAGGTTGAAGAAATGAATCTTAAGTTGAACCATGAAACAAAGAGGCCTCAAAAGGTACAAATTTTCTCACAATAAGAGGAAGACACAAAATCATGTACTAAGTATGTGTAGGAGCATACTTTTTATTTGCATAAATTTGAGACATTAGCGATGACGATCTCCAATAATAACCTTGTATAAATAAGAAATATATGGGTAAATGTAAGAAGGATGTTATGGGCTAGTAGGAATTAAATTCCTCTATAGACAATGCAAATTTAACTATAATAAAGCTTCCTATGTAATCATGAAAATATCAACCCCTCGAATATCAAAAATATACAAATTGTGAATTTCAAGATTTGTTTAAATCGATGAAATAAGAAACACAAGTGTTATCGATGTTGTTCCATTAGTTTATATGTGTTTATCATAATTTTTTTTTAATTCAAAATAAATAAACTAATTCCAATTAAATAGATCTAAGCATACATTCATTAAAAAAAAATCAAATCTATCTAATAGGCTAAGCTCAAACAACAATGAAAAATGCTAAAAATAAAACTAGGCTATGCAAAGTAAATACAAGAGATTAATTAATGATCACAACTAATTGTTATTATTATATTATGAACATGTAGAATGACTATGTAGGTAGTTTGGATCCTACTCATAAAATATGAAACTCTAACTTTATATAAGCAGGCATGCATAGGGAGGGGTTATGACCTAGATAGACACATATGTTTAAACCTAAATTTCATGGGTATGGTGGTTACCTATAGGGTTAAGATTATAGAAATGAATAAGCACAAGGGTGATAAAGAAATCTATAGTAGGGAAATTAATTTAAATACTGAGATATGCTTAAAATAGAAAGTATATGATGGATATTATAATCATATAAAAACAAGAGTAATTAGATAGTTTATTATGCATATATAGATCTAGGATGCAAAATATTGAAATTGGACTGGACTAAGATTCTAGAACAGTCATCAAATTCTATAATTTTTCATTCTATAGGCTCAAACACTTACACCAGATCTAGATGGTTACGTCGACACTAGTGTCTAAGTTGGACACAACTATCTAGTACAAAATAGTGATTAGAACTAGATGCAACCACCAAGAGACTTATAGGTTTTTCATTGCCTTTCATTTAGTGTGTTAATATTACATGCACATGCCATCTCTATTTTTAAAATGATCAAACCCTAGATTTCTCACCCTTGGAGTGAGTATCAAAAAATGGGTTAGTGGACACATGGTGTCGAGCTACCTCAAGGACTTCTCTTTCAAAAGGTTTGACTATATAGCAAATACTCTGAAGGGGGCCTCATAGCTATGTAGTTTTCCCCTATGTATTGGTTTGTGGTAGCATAATGATGCAATGTGTGATAAACAAGTATATAGAGTGACCTAACTTGTAACTTGAAAAATATGTTTCATGGGCTACTCTTTGAATGCTTCAGACCTATGGAAATACTTCTCCTATGACTAATATAGAAATAGGGATGAATAAGGAAGTATTTCTCATGTGAATTCTTGATTCACTGTTTATATATATACACTTAGGATAACCATTAGAATACATTCCATTTTCAAAAGTCATCCAATTTAAAAATGGAATGTATTCTAATGGTTATCCTATATATATATATATATATATATATATATATATATATATATATATATATATATATATATATATATAAACACTAAAACACTTAGGATAACCATTAGAATACATTCCATTTTCAAAAGTCATCCATTTTGAAAATGGAATGTATTCTAATGGTTATCCTAAGTGTTTTAGTGTTATATATATATATATATGTATATATATATATGTATATATATATATATATATATATATATGTATATATATATATATATATATATATATATATATTTAAGATAACCATTAGAACACTAAAACACTAAAAAACTTAGGATAACCATTAGAACACATTCCATTTTCAAATTGGATGACTTTTAGGCACTAGACCCTTAGTTTGAAAATGAACACCAATGTTGACATAGGTATCTGTGCAAGACGCAAGTTTCCAAAAAGTTAGAGATAGGTAGATGTCCAAAATTAGTAGGGAAGGATAATTATCAAGTTTATAATATTTTTTATAGTATAGAAGGCCTAGTCATTAGAATAATAATGGTCAGACTAAGAGACAAGTACTTCACATAAAGAGATAGTGATTCTGAATCTTTCAATAACGAGAAGTAGAAATGAAAGGTGCAACCATGATATGTATTTTCCAAGTGTACAATGTTGAGGTGCTATATAATTCATATTTAGTTTATAAATTTTCCCCCTCTTTAATCTAGTAATGAAATTTCTAGTTTAAAGGAATGAAATGTGTACCTGGGTTGTATAACACACCTTGCCTTTGCATAAGTCATACTTGAGTGATTTTTTGGTGATTAATATTTAACCAAGATCATGTTATGGTATATATTTAGTGCTTATAATTTTAAATTAAAATAATTTGAAATTTAAGAGAGTATTTTTAGGAGTACACTTGTGTATCGATGCAACCATCTTGCCTTTCAGTAATTTCATTTGAAGAGACACTTTATTGTGAAGCCTTGGAGTTGATATTAGGAAATTTTGGAAACCTAAAAGTGAATATACATATATAGATATTAGAGTACACCATTCCCCTGACCTTTGAGAAAAGATGAGTTTCCACACAAGCATGGAACTCATCTCAATAGTGCAACATAATCATACTTATAACCTAACAAGTGTGAGTAATCCAATCAAATCACACTATATATTTATTGACCATGGATGATTTACTCACCCCAACCTATAATATGGTGGAGTTAGATGATTTAATCAATTTTAACTTATAAATTTGGTAATATTGAGTGATTTAATCACCTCAACCTTTCCAAAAGATGAACCAACTACTGCAGTATATTGACTCAATAGAATTATGTAAAATTCCATCTTAGGTGTGAGAAAACTCCATAGTATTATTTTATATCTAAAACTTGATAATATTTTGAAAATTTAGGTGTTCCTTTCATGTCATATGTACCTCATTTTTATCTCAAACAATGGGTATAATAATGGTACCAATGTATACAATATTACAAAAAATGTGTATTTGAATCATACAACTATGAAATTTAGCCAAATTTAAATTTTTTAAGTGTTTAATACATGTTACCATGACATGACTATAATGAATATGTATAATCTTAGAACTCGTGTAAGTGTGGAGAACATGTTTCCATAACATGTCCCCATTGTAATATGAAATTGTGAAAATTTTAGAAGCCATGTCACTATGACATGCCCCTATTGATATACACCTCCCCCATTTTAAGGTGAGGGGAATTATAAAATGGTAGTTAATTTACCTCAAAATGATAATATAATTGTATAATTTATTTATGGATCATTTATCATATAAGAGTAGCATGTCGAGTTAGATATAACAATGAGGTACATAGTTCATGATCACATTAATTCCTAAAATGCATGATATAAATCATGGCAATGTCTAGAGAGTAAAAATACAAGCACAACAAGCACTACAACACACACACAAGATCACTCAAAATCAAAACAAAATTTAATGGTCCAAGGATAATGCATACAAGATGCATTTTTAAATTCCACACAATCGAAGGGACATGACTTATTCAAATGTCTAAAAATGATAGAAAGACGTGTTCAAATATCCACATACAAAAACTATAACATATTCAAATGTCATAATAGGCAAATAAAGGCACAAATAACAA
>JARHVA010002395.1:1937500-1977500 GCA_037957365.1 Torreya grandis | reverse complement strand
ATCCAATGATGCTAATAGATAATATTTAATAAGTATCAGACAATGTTTTTTAGGCTTAAGGATAAATGGGGACCTTAGTTGAACCTATAAATGAGCTAATATATATTTTTTTTACAAATATGATAAATTGTGAATGAGGATCTTATGGTAGAATGAAGTGTTTATATAATTCCCCCACATTTATGTGGGCATAATAACATGAGTGAAAAAATGTGTGCATTAGATTATATATGTAAATAATTTGAAACACACACCTCAACTTACCTAGTGAAGAATGAATGTCCTAATGATGTTTCCTTAAATATTTGATTTTTTAAAATAGAGCATAGTAATGAATACACCTTGTTGGTATTTTCTCAAAATGCTATAACAAATATGCTTCCATATCTACACTTTTGATTGTTGTTGAAACACATCCAACACTTGTTTAGTAGTCACCAACACCCAATCCAATTCTTGATTAAGTAGATAAATTTAATCAAGTTCACTCCATTTATAAATTTTTTGAAGATATTTTAATATATATAACCCCATTTTTAGGTGATTAAAAATGGTATTACGCCAAAGATATAAGTTTGGCATAAGGGTCTTGTGAAGATATATACACTTTTTTCAAATATGATAAATTTGAAATAAGAGTTTTACACCAAATTTAGGTGTCTACATAATGCTTTGGGTCACCCTTATCATCATACAGAGTAATCTTGGGTGTTAAAAATCCAAAGGGTAAAGGAGTTGTCACTATATGATGTGCCAAAGGTGTGTGTAAGAGCATGAAAATCAAAGGCATAATACGGTCTAAGATCACCCTGTTGAATATGTAACACCGTAGACTGCAAAGAAGTGATCTCTTGTTGAAGGGATGGCACATTTGAATATGAGGGATGTGTACTGGCCAAAAGATGTGGTTCTATTAGTAAGGATTGGATAATTATAGTAGGTTGTTGCAAAATCTAAGTTGCCCTCATAGTAGGTGTAACAATATTAGTTTTTTTGGGGTTAAAGGATTGACCAAGTGATGTGTTCCTTATTTCTAATATAGCTTACAAAATTTGTGCATGATCATGGGGCTGATCCTAATGTCTATATCTAAATATTTTTAATACCTTATATTTATTAATTATTAAATTGTCATCATTAAGGGGGGGGAGTGTGTTCTGAGTCATATCCTATGTATCATCAATATCTTGATTATATTAATCATGTTCTGATGTATTATCATTGAATTTCACATAATCAAAATGTGAAGGATCAATGAGGGGGGTTTTAACTAGTCTTTTATCCATGATATGGTCTTAAACAAAAGGAATCTAGGTATGGTCAATGGGGTTACCACTAAGCCTAACACTTCTTCTTAAAGGAAGAGATATAACTTTTTTAGATGGAATATAGTAAATAAAATTAAAGAGGGATGATATAATACAATATATTAAATATAAAAATATTATAAAAACAAATGGAAATAGGAGAAAGAAGGATACAAACCCTATGATCACATAGGGCTAGGGTTTTTTCACTATTTGAAGTAAGTCTGTTTAACCGAATGATTTAACTTTTAAGGGATTTATGGAATATAAACCATAGTTTGATAAAGTGATGGAATAATAAATCAAGGAATAAATATGCAATACAAACATCCTCTAATTTGTATAATATTTGATTTATCTAATTAATATATAAATAGTAAATGAATTGTAAGTGATGTACTTAGATGGAAATTGACACAGATGAACAAATGATAGGTTCAAAACTAGTGTAAAAACTATGAAAGGTATCATGAGGAGTAATCAAGAGATACAAACTATGCAAGGTATCATGAAGTTCACTATGCTAGTGTCCTTTGTGTCATGTTAGTCTCCTTTTGTAATTATGGACAGTGAAATTCTAGGTGAACCTTTACCTAGTTATGGGGAATCAATGCCTATATGCATAGATGTTGTATTATTATTTTTTTCTTATTTTGACTAATTTCAATTCTAAACCTTAATCCTCCACATTTGTTAGGGTATTATGAGAAGTACATGTAGAAAAATAGTGGCATTAGTAGGGCAGGATGGACATGACCTCAACACCCCATATGTTGAGAGTTTCCTACATACGCATACCTTGAAAGGGTTCAATCCTGGTGTAGCTCTCTCAATATACGTTTTGGTTAAATTAGAAGTGAATGTTAGTATGAGTATTGTTTTGAGTGTGACTTGAGACTAAAAATCTGAGTAATCTAAGCTTTGGGCTATTGTAGAAGGGTGTATGTAGAAGTAAGTTAGAATAGGGATTGATTACCTTAAATTAACCAACCATTTTAGAGTTTATTTATTAGTATTTACATCTAATTTCCATCTAGTGGATAAATGAATGAAATTGGTTTATATATAGCATTATGGTTCTTTTCAATATGTGAAATAGGTCTAGATTGACCCTAGGTGTACTTAGAGAAATGGAAAGATATAAATTGAGAGAGTAAGGGGAAAGGGGAAATTAGTGCCATCCTTTAGTAAATATTGTAGTGAACTATAGTATCAAGGATTTTGTTAATGTCTAGATGGTAGGAATGGGAAAAAATTAGACTTGGGTGCCGAGGGGATAGCTATATCTAACAATGGGTTGGACTTACACAAAAGTTGTAAAGTGATCAAGAGAGGCCCTAAGATAGTTCTATGGATAAGATAAGGAAAAATTGGTCTCAAGTGACATTCATTTCTCTAAAATGATGTTTTAGATGACTATAAACAATATGTTTAAAAGGATCATTATGGTTATTAATAAGTCCATGTTATTGAAGCTAAAACTCATTCCTCTTAGACATGAACTTGTATCAAACCTATGTCAAGAGCATGAGAGAATCAATTGAAAAGTAC
Source organism: Torreya grandis (assembly GCA_037957365.1). Lineage (NCBI taxonomy): Eukaryota > Viridiplantae > Streptophyta > Pinopsida > Cupressales > Taxaceae > Torreya > Torreya grandis. The sequence goes on along the minus strand of JARHVA010002395.1, from coordinate 1,974,642 downwards.
TTGGTGGTGGTGTAGATAATTATGGAACCTCTAGAAGAAGGCAATGAGCAAATTTTAATTTACTTTAAGGAAGTAAAAATCACCATGTTATTCCATCTTGATGGAACCTTGATAGACAAAGGAGAATTAGATGTCCACCTAGGTGATTTTGACTAGGTCATGAGGATAAAGGTGGCCAAAGATAATAAGGTTATATCCGAGGTCATTCTATATATCTCAAACCAATCTATAATGAGTATTATCCAAGTATTAGAGATGAAATTTTACCTTGAGGCTCCACTCTAAGTGCATCAAATACTACTTGCTCAATTGGAGCTGATATTTTAGGAGCATCCCATGAAATTGGATAAGATGGATAAAGAATTTGATTTTGTGGTAGCCACACTAGTTTCCAAGGAGATAGATCCTAAGTAGATAGGACATGGTTTTTTCTAGATCATTAATGTATCAACTGAGTGGGCCCTGGGGCATCTTTTGGGGGGAGTCAAGAATATTATATTTATTTTGAATCTTTGTAATTTTAATAATTCTAGGAGGCCATCATGACTAAGGATGGTAATATCATGTTACCTGTAAGTGATCCCCAAACTTTATATATATATATATATATATATAAAATAAAATAATTTCTGTTTGAACGATCAACATTTTTTGTAAAGAAATTTTGTTAAAACTATAATATAAAACTTTTATTTGTTTAACCTAGTCTTCTACTCATGGAATGTGGACCATTATTTTTAGTTTAGAGTTTATGATTATGTAAGAACAGTGATTAGATGTTTATTTTACAAAGATGAATATGGTAGTTAGATTGTGAATTTGGTAGTATAACTCCTTTTATGTTATTCTTGGTTTCCTTATGAATAATCTATGCTTTATGTTGTTTTGGTTATAAAGTGTTTCAAAAGCTTGTGTGTCATTACTAAAAATATTTTGAGTGTTTACATTCTATGAATGAATTTCAAGTATGTCCCTTGAGTGGCTAAACATTTATGCAATCATTTAATTAGGCACAAATTGGTATAACTGTGACTTGGCATGCTTTAGTTCTCAGGAATTAACATTTTATTGATTATAAATATCCTTTTATTGCTTACATTACTTTATCTTTATATTTTTATTTTGGAATCAAAACACTCTCCCTTGTTTTAGAAATTGGCAAGGTTAATCTTAAGTGTAGTCAATAATCAAGTCCAGTCAGTTAATAATACTTTTGGGTATTTATTAGATAGATTTTGAGCATCTGATGGTAATAGTCCATGTTCTCTATGTAAAATAGGTTGAACTACTTGGCCATTGGATTGAAATAGAATCGATACTAAAATCATTGAGTAGATATCTATATCTCATGCATTGCACCCCACCTTTCTCTCTAGAACACTAGACTTCATGAGTGCCTTAAGACATAAGATTTGGGGTGAACAACATTTAGAGCTGGAAGGAGGTCCTTTATGTTGGAACTAAATTATGCATGGTAAACGAATATGTATCCTGGTGTGAAAATTACCCTATCCTAATCTATCTTTGGGAGGTTGATTATCTTACCATTAAACATCCATAAAAAATCTTGAACTACTATTGGTAGACCTAATCTTGTAGTTACCTCTATCATCCCAAACTCTCAAATTGCCTAAAATCAACATGTACATGTGGCATTACCTATGGATTGTCTTGCTAGGTTATCCATAAAAATTCATGGGAGACATGCTGATTCAAAAATACATGTGACATGCTGATATACGGGGGGCATTACCTCATTCCTAATGAAATCCAAAATATGTCTCTATCTCAATTATTACCAATAACCAACCAAATTCCTTAGACACATGCTGATATAAATCATCACTTGGGTTTTCTTAACCCAATGAACAATGAAATGGATCCCCATTTACAACACCAAATGATGTTAGTATTAGCTAGCAATACCCAAACCATGCCTCATGATTTTATGAAAAATGAGTTGTATTCCATGCAATTAATGGTGAAAATATTAATAACCGCTATCTTACCCTTATCTTTGCATTATTAGTGTATTAGTCACTATGGGTGCATATGCTTTGTAAGTTATCCCTTTAACATATTTAAATTACGGTACACACATAGAAACTAATAGTTGTTAGAGTAGATTTAATATTTAAGTGTTGAGGGCCAACTAAGGAATCCAAAAATATTATTGTGTTGAGTTTAATCGAAGGAGGTTTCCCATTTGAAGTGGCCTACAATTTAAAGGTTATTTTGGATTTTTTTCCAAATTTCATTTCATTCTTCATTTATTTTCTATAGTTCATAAATCTATGTAGAAGGACCCTCATACCTAGTATCATAACACTTTCTCAGCATGAGGGTATATTTTATATACTTTTTTCATTAGTGGCTTTCCAGGAACTGTGCCATTTACGTAAATATTTGTTATTGTCTATGTTCTCTACATATTCATTATAGGTTTAGATAAGGGTAAATAACCATGTATATAACTTTGGGAAGTATTTGGTCATAATCCCTAAAAACTTATTATGAGGAGTACCATAGAAACCCCAAATTAGCTAGCCCATTAAAAGGAATTGGTACTGAAAAGGGAAATGAAAGCATTTTGATTGACTAGTTTCCACCTATGAGGTAAACCAAGATCTATCACTTAGGGGTAAATTCATCACCATAATTTTTTTAGAGAGTAGTACTCGTTCATACAACATTGATGGATACAAAGACTCCTTAACAACTTTAGAAAATTAAATAGACTTGGGTCCCATATCTAAAATAATAATTTTAGAAGACTAACAAAAGAGTGATCACAATTGAGAGTAGTTGGTAACCACACATTCATACTAACAGGCTTTTGGTAGAAGCAAAAAAATTATAATCAATTTTAAAATATTTTTTTTGCCATATCTCTCCCTCTATAGTTTTGTTGACTCTCAACATTTCATGGAACAACAAGAATTATATTTTGTACAATATTTTTCTTGAGGGTCCATATCCAAATTTGACTTCAATTAGCCAAGAATCTTAATTTTTTATATTTTTGGGTTTTGCCATAACTTCTTTATCTTTTTTCCTCTTGATTCAAAACTTTCCCATTGTTTTCCTTTCCCTTTTCTATTATTCTATCCATCCTAGACAAATTTCACAATTTTCCCAATATGATTCTGGAATTGACCTTGCCTTTCTCAATCCTAACCAAGAGGTGCTAAAAATCTAGTAAAATTACATTTACCCCTTCTAATTGAGTCCAAATTTAAAAAAAAATCATTATAGACCATGTATCAAATTGAGTATTTATATCCTTTGATAAAAATAACACTAGTTATGGTAGCCACTCCTGTAGGCACAAAGATCATGGAGGAAGAAATCACAACATTGAAAAGCCATGTCATTAAGTTAACTAATATGATGCATGGACTGAATCAACAGATTAGATTTTTTCCTAATAAATTATAGAAGGTGTCTTTTTCAAAGAATAGTTTCTATTCTCCCCACACATCACATGGGCCCAAAATGAAATTTTCATGACTTAATGGTGCATGTCCTATATGATGTATATATCTAGTTAAGTAATTCTTCAAACATCATAATATGTATTCTGTCAACAAAGTCCCAATTGCTTCATTCTACTTGGAACAAGAAGTAATCCAATGGTACCATTGGTATCTCAAGTTGAATGATGAACAAAATTGGAAAAATTTTACATCCTTATTTATAGTAATGTTTTTCCCTTGACATTTGAGAAATTTATAGGAGCTCTCACCAAACTCTGCTAGATAGGCACCATTTATGATTATTGGATTAAATTTGAAAAACTGGCTAATCATACAAGCGTTATCATATGAATTTTTTAATATTTATTTTATTAGTGGCCTCAAATATCTAAATAAATCGAAGGTGAAAAATTTTTAGCTCAAAAACATAATGGACATCTTGGGTCTAGATAAGTTATCATAAGATAAACTCTTAGTATAGCACCAAACTCCCACTTTCACACCCATAAGGAACATAATGAACTAACAACAAGCCATAACCACACTAGTCAATCACCTTACTGAGGAAGATATGTGTAGTCATAAAGAGAAAGTATTATATTATAATTATGAGGATGAATGGGTTAAGGGCCATATTTTTGACACAAAAAAATCTCTACTTGATAGATGTGGAATCACCATTAGAGCAAGACAGTGATCCTGATATCTAGGAATTTCATAACGCTCAACTAGAATAAATACCCTTCATGGAGTCAATGTCTCAATAAACTAAACCTAAGATATCTCTTCATTAACTAGTAGGAATTACCACCCCTGAAACTATAAAGGTTAAGGGGTTATTTAAAATTATCCCTCTCACAATCCTCATTAACTTTGGTAGCACTCATAATTTTATCGATCCCCACATTGTTAAGAAGGTAGATTGCTTTGTACACCCTTATTATAGATTTTAAGTCATGATTGATAATGGGGGAACATTTCCATTTAAAGTGAAGTGCCAAAATGTGTGGATTGTGATAGGAGATTACACTCTTCACTCATATATGTTTTCCCTACCCTTAGGGGGATGTGATGTGGTCTTAGGGGTATAACATCTCTGCATATTGGGACCTATTCAATGAGAATTTTTTAATATTTAGATGGGGTTCATAGATAGTGTCTAGAATCACATGTTAAAAGGTTATTACCCAAATATATTCACATCATAATTTTCCATCACATGGAAAATCTTCTAAATAAAGGCTCAAATGAGGTCATTGCCCATCTACATTGCATCCAACTTTAGCTCCCCACTACTAATAACTTCCCTACTAATTTACAATCCATCCTTGACAAGCATGATACGATTTTTATAGAGCCAATGGGTTTCCCCCTTCATACCCTAAATATCATCACATTATACTCCTCACAAGAAGCATCCAAACCAATATCTCAACATAAAACTATCTATATTTACAAAAGACTGAGATTGAATAACTAGTATATGAAATCCTCAAGTCCATAGTTATTTAACCCAACATAAACCCATACTCATCCCTGATGCTTATTTTCCAAAAAAATCATGGGTTATGGTGCATATGTATTGAATTAAATGCCCTTAACTACCTCACTCTCATATATAAAATATCAATTCCAGTCATCAATGAGCTTCTTGATGAGCTCCATGGGGTAAAACTTTTCTCCAGATTAGTTCTTCAATCAGGCTATCATTAGATCCATGTGCATGGTGATAACATTCTAAAGATACCCTTATGCACTAATCATGGCCACTATAAATTCTTGGTCATGCCATTTAGACTTGTAAATTCCCTTCAAAATTTTAGGCACCAAGGAATAAAATCTTCCATCCTTTTCAGTATCAATTTACTTTTTTTTTTTTAATTGTATTTTTATTTGCATCTGTATATGGGTCGAGCATCTCTAGCATCTTGATAGAGAATTATAAATTCTAGTAGACAATCAATTATGTGACAATTATTCCAAGTGTTCCTTTGATTAAGAGGAATTTGAATATCTAGGGCACATTATTTTAGCCAAAGGGATCTGCATGGACCCAAACAAATAGTTCCATAAAACATTGACCTCAACTAACAACCCTAAAGAGATTTCATGGCTTCCTAGGCCTTAGAGGATAATACCATAAGTTTATCAAGGATTATGGAAAGGTCATGACTCCCTTGAATTCCTTATTGAATAGAGATACATTCACATAGGATGTTGTAGCTAACCAAGCATTCATGGCACTCAAATAGGCTATGTGTAGCACACCAATTTTGGTCATGCCATATTTTTAAAAAAAAATTCACCATTGAAAGTAATGCCTATGATAACGACCTGTGTGAAATTTTTCTCCAAGAGGGTCATCCCATTTCTTTCACTATCTAATCCATTTCTAGACCAAATTTGGCTTTGAATACATATAAAAAGGAAATGATGAAAATTCTACATGTAGTATAAAAATAATGGCCATAATTACTTAGGAATCAGTTTTGCATCAAAATTGATCACCAGATTTTGAAATACTTCTTTTAAAAATGGGTCACATCACCATCACAATGAAAATGTGTCAACAAACTCATGCTTTATGATTTTGAGATCACTTATAAGAAGGTTAAAGATAATGTCATGGAGGATGCTCTTTCATGCATATTTAAGGACTAGACTTCAATTTTTACCATCTCCATGCCCATTATAAATTGTTTAGAATATGTATACCATGGGTATGCAAATTATCCCTCATTACACAACCTCATTCAATAATTGACCACTAACCCATTTTCAGTACCACATTATTCATGGGATGGTTCTTTTCTATGTTATAAGGGTCATCTGGTGCTTCCCCATAGCACAAACCTTCATCAAGGTGTATTATATGAAATCCATGCTTCTCCATCAATAAGGCACTTGATATTTATTGAAACATAGGATTGGTCATTTTAAAATATCTTTTGGAAGGGTATAAAAAGGTAAATTAAATAGATGGCAGTTGAATGTGATAGCTACTAATTCAACAAAGGTGAAGCAAGAGTGATTCATGGTTTGCTCGAGCCCTTTCCCATTCTTATTAAGATCTCAACCAATATTTATATGGATTTAATTAATGGGATCCATAAATATGGAGGAAAAAAGTGATCCTATTTGTGGTAAACCACCTCTCTAAATATAATCATTTTTATGCTTTCACCAATTTTTATATAGCCTCTATGGTCACACAAGATTTCTTGGATAAGATCTTCCATCTTCATGGCATCAATTCATTAATCATCTCTAATCATGATGTAAATTTCACAAACCATTTTTTGGATGGATCTATTATGATGCAAAAACACACAACTGAAGATTATCTCTAAGTATCACCCCCAAATAGATGGATAGAGATAAGTTATCATCAAATGCTTGGCAACAATCCTTTGGTACTTTTCTTTGGAACAAAAGTAATAGTGGTCAAAATGACTTCCCCTCATATAATGATGGTACAATAGCTAATAATTACTAAAATGACTCTATATGAAGTGGTTTATGCTTAAGAACCCCCAAAACTAATTCCATATGCCCTTGATAGTTCCCTACTTTAGGTAGTCAACACTACTCTTACAATAGGATCATATTCTTAGCACCCTATGGGGCAATATCCATTTGGCATAGAACTGAATGAAGTAGCAAGATGACTATCACCACTTTGAGTGCACCTTTAAAACTAACCATATGGTTTTTATTTATCTACAATCATAAAAACAATCATCCTTGAAACTAAAAGTGTGTCATAAGCTTGATCCAAAATTGTATGGGCCATATAAGGTTCTCCAGTAGATTGGGTTTGTTGCTTATAAGTTCGATCTTCCACCTTCCTGTGTTCACCTACTCTTTCATGTCTCTTATTTGAAGAAAGTTCTTAGAACCAACATTAGAGTATAAATAGTTTTACCAAAACTTGATAATGAAGACTCCATCCTTCTTCAACTTAAAATAGTCCTAGATGGGTGTACACACCAGCTTCACTCCTAATTATCAGTGAAATTCTTAGTCCTATAACACCACATGCAACTAGAAGATGCCACATAAGAGACACTATTCCAAATTTAATAATGATTCCCAAATCTAAATATTTGAGGATAAAGCTTTTTCTAATGGGGAGGGAATGTTAGGAACATGTGTCTTACCCTTCTCTTTTCATTTTTAGTGTATTAGTCACTATGGATGCATATGCTTTGTAAGTCATCCTTTTAGTATATTTAAATTATTCCACATATATGTGAGTTAATAGTTATTATAATATATTTAATATTTAAGTGTTGAGGCCCAATGAAGGCATCAAAGAATATTATTGTATTAAGATTTCTCAAAGTAGGTTGCCACCTTCAAGTGGCCTATGATCTAAAGGTTATTTTGGGTTATTTTATAAAGTTCATTTCATTTTTAATTTATTTTTTATATTTTATAAATTTGTGTAGAAGCATCCTCACAACAAATAGTAAGTAATCACTTCTTAGGTCTGCAAAGGCAAATGGGTAGATCTAGTACCAAAAGTTCAAACAATAACTCCACTTACCAGAGATAAAATATGAATTACAATCATCCCCATAATTGATGATTTCCCTCTAATAATAAGCTACCTAAAATAAACATTTTCAAAATAACCCTTCTAAATTAGTGCCATGTGCATAACACAATCCAACATGGAGAGCTTGATTGCATAAAATTATATAGTGCCTTTGATATTTTAAAAAGGGAATAGAATAATATGATGTGGTTCCAAATCCCTTAAATCATATAATGTGGGTAGATCCATTAATACAACCATGGTGTTAGAAATGATGGAGTTACCTAGCCATAGAGAGAATGAACTAGAGGAGAATGTTAGTGAGGTGCATGCCATTTAGTAATTCTAATGAAGTAATTAAACCCTTAGGAATAACATGACGTAATAACCCCTCACCACCTCAAATTCTCCAAATAATGGTTTAACCCCACCTGATCATAATGCTAGGAATGACCCTTCATCTCCAACTCCTAATAAATCCAAAGCCACTATGGAAACTCAGTCAACCCAAGGTAATGATGGGTAATACAAAGTAGAAGATATGAATAATATTAAATCAAATGTCACTCTTCATGATCTTATTAAAGTCATTTAGTAATGTGATCTTCTACTAAAATCACTCACCAAAAATCCAACTTAGCCAACCCAAATAAAGAAAAATACTTCTCACACCAATGTGCTCATTCACAAGAATAAGACCAAAGTTCCTCCCTTTCTATTTTAAATTTTAGATAATTTGTAATGAATATGCATAATTTATTGGTAGATTTAGGATATTTGACCAATGTGATGCCTACAAACATTTGTGAGAAATTAGGTTTAGTCCCCATCAAATTAGACAAGGTTGTAGTCCAACTAAAAAAGTCTGAGGTTTAAGGTAGTTAGTGAGATTTTCAATGTGCATATATAGTTTTAATCAAAACCTAGGATCCAAAAATTCATTGATATTCAAGTTTTGATGATCCTTAAAGCTTATGAGATACTCCTTAGCCTAGATTGGTTTAAAAATTTGAATAAATATAGGGCTATGGATTTATCCCAAATGTTGTTGCCTTGGAGAGGGGTGTCTAATCAGATCATGGTAGATAGGGAACCCAATATGAAGCCCCTGATAGCTAAATATAATGAGTTCAATGTTAAATTGTACTAGTATCCTCTAACTTATGAATTTATATGTTTTTCATGAAGCTTGCTAAATGTAGATGTGGAAATGATCTTGCATTACCAGGTTTATGTTCCTCATACATTAATTGGGCCTATTCAATAAAGGGTAGTGGGTCAATAATTATACTAAAAGAATCATAAGGAAAGATACACATAGATTCATATAGGTTTTAATTACCATGCATTTACAATGAAGAAGAGTATGAAGCATTTATTATAGGACTATAATTTGGATTAAGTATAAAACCAAAGAGCTGAGAGTGTTCAGTGATTCTAAATTAGTTTTAAACCAAGTTAAGAGTGGATTTTAGTGAAAAATATCAAACCTCAAGAAATACAAACATAATTCATGGGATTTAATTAAAAAAATATGCATTCAATGTCAACCCTATCCCTAGGGAAGAAAAATAGATTGCTGACTCATTTGAATCCTTAGCTATGAACTTAACTCACACTGATGACACTATATTGTAATAAATCACTATTGAATTAATGCCTTGAACTTTTTTTATATATAATGTGATGAATTTCAAAGTATTTGAACATGACCAATAAATTTTTCCAATTTCTTGTCAGTTTTGGGGCATTTGAGTCCCAAATCTAATAGATGAAGAGGAAAAAGATAGTCCTAAAGATGAAATTGAGAAAGATGAAATTCTCAATATCTAATGAAATGAAATCCAAAAGTGGATGACCTATATATAAAAATATTTTTACACATTTGGACCTATACCAATAATTAAGAAACTCAAATTTATAGATTAGAATTGTTGAACTATTAACCTTGGTTCCTTGGGAAAACCCCAAATTGTCAATATAGGTCCTAATTAGATGAATGCAGAGATGGAGTACCTTTGATAGTTACTGCTAAGTTTTATGAACATTATTTCTTGGGCCTATCAAATACCTCAAAGTCTTTGACCTAAACATGGTCACTCACACCATCCCCCTTAAGTTAAAAAAGACCATTTTAACAAAAGAAGAGACTTGTGAATCCAATTCTTTAACCATTAATACACAAAGAAGTTCATAAGATCCTTTTTTGTTGGAATAATGTTACCCATTTTCCATTCCACTTGGGTGTAAATATTAGTAACTTTATGGTATAAAACTGACAAAATTAGACCATGCATGAACTTCTAAAATCTAAAAAAAACTTTAGATAAGGAAAATATCAATTGCATTCTATTGATGAAGTGATTCAAATGGTTAATAGATCCTATATGATCTCCTTCTCATATATTTTATCAAGGTATAATCAATTTTTAGTAAATATTGGCAATCAAACCAAAACTAAATTTACAATGAAATGGGAAACATTTTTTTACAAATGAATGCCATTTAGATTAATCAATGTTGGAGTGACATTTCAAAGAGAAATGGATTTTACATTTGAAGGTCTAATTGGTAAATGTATATTAATGCACATGGATTATTTAATTGTGTTTTATAAATGTATATCAAATCATATCTACCATTTTAAGAATTTTTTATAAATATTCAAAAGGTATGGTATTTCCTTGAACCTAATAAAGAGCATAGTTAGTGTGAATACATGTAAGATTATTGATCATATCATCATGATATAGGGTATTTTTATTGATACCAACATATATGAAGTAATTTATAAATTACCCCAACCTAATATTAAATATAAATAAAAATTTCTTTGGAAAAATCAATTTTGTTCACAAGCTCATCTTTGGATTTTATGAAATTGTGAAGCCTCTAAACACTATATTGAAATAGGATGCTAAAAGGGTTAGGCATACTAAGTTAAATAAATCATTTCAAGATGTAAAAAATGACATCACACAAATAGTAGTGTTAATCCATATATACATTTATCTTTTTGCTTTTTAACACACCATTGTTACCTGCCTCATGTAGAAATTGGATGGAGAAGAACACCCTATTAATTTTATGAGCACTAATATAAAAGATTTATAATTGAGATATTCTATAGTTGAAAAACACACCTAAATCTTGGTCAAAGCTATGATAACTTTTAGGCACTATATTCTTAGAAATTAAGTGCATGTAATCATGTTAGACCCAATTATCAAACAAATGTTGGGTCATAATGAGTTGGGTGAGCATAGTGGCAAATAACTTTCTAAGATATAAGAGTATGCATTGGAAATAAAAATTGATAAGATATATAAAGGGTCTTACTTAGCTAATAACTAAGATTGATTCAAGGATCATCATCGATTAATTAGAACAAGATGAATTACTATAGTAGGATTGGTACACCCCAATTGTATATTACCTTCTATACAATACCCAACCTCTTGGACTAAGTCAAATGTATAAAATATTTATTATATTTATGGTGATGCAATATATGATAAATGGAGGAGTTCTATTCAAAATAAAATCATGAAGCCATTTATCTTAGATGGACGTCAAGAGCTAAATTTAAGGAATTAATGGCAAATTTCTATGAGAAGTGGGGCACTATTCAATCTAAGGTGAATATAATGACACAAAAAATAATTTAGGTAGGATATTATTTCCCAACCCTATTCGAGGATGTCCATGTACATGTTAGGTCATGTCATAAGTAATAGACATTTGCCAAAAGATAAAGCCACATTGAAATGCCATTGTATCCAATTATATATGGGACACCATTTACCAAATGGGGATTATATTTCATGGGATTAATTAACCCCAAATCCTCATCTATACATAATTTTCTTCTTAATAACATAAAATATTACATGATAAGGATAAATGTAGTGGAGACAAAAAAATCACTACAAGTGAAGTAATAAAGTACATGAAAAACAATTTGACCACTTGATTTGGGATCCATGTCTCATTAATTATTTATAATGGCACTACATTCTAATATATATAATTCACTAAGTGGGTATATGATAATGGGATCAATTCAATATTCTCATCCAATTACTACCAACAAGGGAATGGACTAGAAGAATCAACTTAAAAATTTGATATAGGCCATCAAGACATCTATAGAGAAGAAAACCTCAATAGTGGCATTTATTATAGATGTTTTATCTATGGGTTGGCCGCACCAAACATAAGCATGCACTTAAGATATCACTATTTCTACTAGTCTATGGAATAGAGCCAATTCTCCTAATTATGCTCAAGATGCCCAACTATATGTTTATGCAATAGTACATGGAACATAATGATAAGGTAAATTCTAAGCTTTTAGAAATTGTTCAATTAGAAGAAGCTTGGGAAGAAGCCTTACTAAACTTCATCAAGCATCAAATCACTATCAACTAATGGTTTGAAAAGAAGGCCAAGGTGAATTTATGAAAATTTTTAGATCTAGTGATACTGTGGGAGAAAAATAATGAGAAGTGTTAGCATTACAATATTGATCCACTTTGGATCAAACCATACCAAAGAGCTGAGCTACTTGGGTATAATACTTTCTACCTTAAGGACCTTCAAGGAAACAAACTTCCTCTACCTATCAACATATAGTTCTTAAATTATTACTTCTCAACTATCCCTTCCAATGCAATCTCAAAGTAATGACAAGGGTGGTAATGTATATATTAGATCAGTATTAGGTCAGTTTCCTTATATTATGTTTTTACTTATGTTGTTTGTTTAATATTATGGTTTGTTTTTCTCTTTGTCTTGTGTGTTTTAGTTCCCCATACTTGTTTTTCTAGCCTTATAATAGTTTTTTCTCCCATGTCCCCCTCTTAGGTGGGAAACCCTTACCTAAATGGTTCATTGAGAAGAATTGAGTATAAATAAAGTGACGAATACTCTAAAGGATGATTAAATAGTGAAAATCAATACCAAAATTGGGAAATAGAAGGTGAACATCTAATATTAAAAATAATGACAAGCAAGAAAAATATCCAATAAGCAATAAGAGAATTAAAATGCAACAATTAATTAATAAATAATTAATTTAATAAAATATATACTCTATACAATGACATCACAAGTAATTCATAATGATAGAACAAAAGGATTGAAATAGCTGAGTAGACTAAGTGAATGGTCACCTAGATATTGCAAGCATGTTGAGACTACCACTGGCCTTACCTATCCTAGTCTCCAAACCTCATGGATCAAACATTAAATATCAGATCAAAGGAAGTATAAATTTCAAAATATATACATATTAATTTTATTCCTTAGAAATGCTGATTTAGGTAATCTCCATCACGGGATTTTTAGGTTGGCTAGCAATGGTTCAAGGCCATAAGTGAGACCAAAAGAATCTTTGTCGGGGTTATAGACACTTAGTTGGAAGAATAATAATGGTCAATCCCTCCACCCTTATCAAAAAACTTTTATGAAATTCATACCAACTAAGAATTCTTTGAATATCCTAGATGTACCTAAGCTTTACTATAGTAGTCCATCCAATATAAAAATAAAAGATAATCCTACACTAATACACAAAGTGGACATAGAATGAGTTAGATCCTAATATGGTATTTATTGAAATAGAGTTGAGAGATTTTCATACTCAAAGTGTATCAGATAGAGTTTGGATTGCCTATATCTAGTTTCAATATTAGATGATTGTAATCTAGTTTCTAAATGCTGGGATAATGTTTTCCCCAAAAATTCACCATTTTTATGGCCAACACACCCACTTATTTAGAGAAGTGAGGGAAACCCTCTAAATTTTCTAAACTTAAATCTCCTAGAGTATCCATCCCTTTCTAATCAAAATTTTCTTTGAAAATCCTCAACCTTTGATCTATCCTAGTCTATCAAGCATTTAAAAATATTTGAAATAACAAGTTACTCTCTATTAAATATCCATGTTGTATTCATACCTAAGCATAGTCAAGTTATTATTAATTTATATAGAACAAAAGGTTTTCACACTTCAAATATTATGTTACACTAATTGCATTTTTTCATAGATTTGGACTTATGTGGGTTTTCATAGAGTATCAGTCACCTAAAGTCCTACTTAGTGTGTCATGAAACTTTGTTAGTAGATAGGTGAGATGTTAATTGATTATGTGGATTTATTTTGACTTAGTATATTCTTCATAAAATATTGTAGGAAAACCCAACTATATGAAGAAGTGCCATGTGGATCATGTTAGAGTTATCAATCTCCCAGACCTATCAAAGATGTCAGATCCCAAAAGAATCTGACTAAATCAAGAAGTTCCACATGGATATTTTTATAACTATGAGTCTCATTAACCTAGAATATATGTTATATCCTATGAGAGTTTAACAAAGTAAGGATGCACCATTTGGATCATGTCAGAGCTATCAGTCTCCTCAACCTACCATAGATATTAGATCTTAGGAGAGCCTAACTGAATCACACCATGACAGATGAAACTTATGTACAAGATTGGAGAAAAGGCCTAGGATGCCTATATATAGTTAGGATGAGGTAAAATCATATTCATAATCTAACTTTAGGATGCCACACATTACCTCATTACTCTAGATAACCAATTCTAACATTTGAAATATAAAGACTACGACGCCAAACTGTGCTTAGGTGGCATCAGCTTACAAATAAGACCAATTAGTGGTAGGCATGTGGCATAACCTATAACCACATGGGATTCCATAGAGGAAAAGTACCCATGGTCCTACCATGCATATCACATTAATTAAATGAGAAAATGGGCCCTAATTAGAAAATTAAAAATGTCTCATCGTAGCCACCAAATCTAGGTGGGGAGTATACACTTAAAATTACCAAATTAACACAAGATTAAGAAATGAACAAATAGATCAAGCCACCAAATCAAATTTCAAATCATGTTAGGTGAGTCCCCAAATTCCATTAATGTAAAATATATCCATGGATCCCTATGAGTCCTCAATTTAATCAAGCATATTGTTATCTCTCATAATTTATTAAAATCCTTCTTTTTAGTGCATCCTCATGTTTTTTGATTTTATCCTCACCCCTAAACTCAGTGATCACCAAAAGACATACAAGGCCACCTCATGTTCCAATATCAATCCTTAGACTAAATAAAAGGACACCACCTTCTCACCTAACCTATTTTTGTTTTACCATTACAACAAAGTATTCAAGGCAATTTAATACATCTAAATTCCCACCTCGTATGATAATGATGATTAAATAGAGTACATTGACTATTTGACTATGTTGGTAAAGTAATTAATACACAAGGAAACAACCAAACCAAAGGTATTTCCTTGTATATACCTCTTTGGTACATTGTTTTAGACTTCTAAGTGAGTTTTCTAAGATGGGCACAATATGGTTTACTCCATATCGTTGGAAAACCTACTACAAGACATATCATGAACTAATTTTAAGTAATATTAAAGCCTCCTTGATTACACCTACAATTATGATTCTACCATAGTCAGTGCCTATACCAATTACCATAACATGTATGAGGTCCTCAAATACTAATATATCAACCAAGAGTGATATGTTGACAAAGAAGACATCAATGCTTAGTTTATCCACCTCTTTAAAAATGTGGTTTATGTTGGGATGATATGATAAACCCTGTGTATGGAGCCAGTGACACCAACCATGGAAATCTATTGTGGGTGCCCTTGATGAGTACAATACTCAAATGGAATCAAGTCTTGAACCTAGGAAGCATGATAAACTTCAACCTCATTCATGTAGTATCAGATTTGTAGACTAGATGCAATTTATATATGTTAAGTTACATGGTGGGCATCATATTTTCTTATTATGTTCAAACCATATGCATTTACACCATGGAATCAAAAGGTTAATTTTGTTCATGTAGTTTTCTACAAATTATATGGCCACCACTAATAGAATCACATCTTGTAAATCTTTGAGTCATCATACTAGGTAGTCTACATGGATATAAATGAGGTAGCTATGCCTTAACTATCTAATGAAATAAGATAATATCTCACCCATATTTGTTATTATCCATACTACAAGGATGATACCATCATCAAATTTGTAATCATTTACATACCCCCCTGTACCTACACTATTAAGTCCTAAACTGGTTGGCTGAGAAAGAAGTAGTCAATTAGTGTATGATGTGTTTGGTTCCTTCATTTCCAACATAAAGATTTCCCATCCTTGCCTATATTTATATATCAACATATATACATGAGTCTACCCCACTACATAAAAATTTTATGAGTAGAGACTCTTATACCCTTGTTAGAGTGGAACACTAGGAATGGGACCCTCATGGGGTCATTCGAGACCATGTGGTGAAGTATCAAGCTCATCTCAACCTAGATAATGAAAAGGAGGCTCTTTCTAGGATCAAGGTGAATAAGAAAGGGAAGGATGCCCAAATTAGGTCATTTATTTTGAGTAACCATACAACTACAAATTATATATCAAATAAAATTATCCAATGGGTCCTTTTTCACCCTCCTCATTTATTTTCACCTTCTCTACTCTCTGCTCTAGGTCCTTCACCTATGATAACTTAGGTTTCTTAATTCTAGACTAGGTAGGCAATGTGATTTAACATCGGTAGTAAACCCAAGCTAAGCCCAAAGCATGACTAGAAAGAGGCATCCATAGAGATTCCTTACCAAACCACCTCTATTATTATTCAACCTAATGTATCACCCCTTAGTTTCTCTATCCCAATCAAGCCTACTCTAGAGGTACCTCCACTATTTCCCATTCTAACCCTCTCATAATTCACTTAAGTACCTATAAATTTGGCCATGTAAAACATCCTCACACCCCATTTTTCCTTCACTAGGCCCATTCCTCTCACATGGATCCCTGCAAATTACCGTTGGTATTTAGGAGATTCTATTACCTATCCATCAACACCCTCTCTACTCCTTCCACATGTTAATCTACCTTAGATCTCTCCCAATTAAATAGTCCTAATGGTACTTCCAATAGTGAATCTACTAGTGTTTGAAATTCTATCATATTTCAACCCTAAACAGTGCTTTTAGTCACTCTATAGACTCCCCAAGCATCCCATTTCACCACTATCACCAAAACTTTTACTACTATAGTGTAATATGATTGGGGTAAGAGGCCCAAGAAGAAGTAAAAGGTAACTTCTACTACTCAGTTTCCTTTTGATACCCTTGTCCCCTTAGGCATTCATTTTATACTATCTTAAGTCCCCAAATATTTGATTTTAACTAGACAATTTCCTCATTCCTTTTAATAATATTTTTCATATCACCATCATCCCACAAGTCAATTCAACCTAAAGCTAATGGCATGACAAAATGTTCCCATGGGCTTCCATGTTTATCATTTTACTTTTCTCCCCCATGCCTCCTCATCTTCCATTATTCTCTTCCTTCCTCCCCTTCACTTCATCCATTCCCCCTCCACCCATTACTCTACCTTCCACTTGTATCTCTTCCATAGCACCTTCACCCTCTTCTACAATGGGAGTTGCTTGAGGATCATAGGGGCTCAAGAAGATATTATAACATGATTTAGAGGTCCAATGGGAGGTTTATATGGACTCATGAAACATGAGAAGGATCCTTAGAGATAAATTCACTTAATGAGGAGACCTAGTGGTATGGTAGACCAACCATGACCTATTCTCCCTCACCAAAGTAATAATATCTAATGTATATGAGAAGGTGGTTGAGGATCTAGTATCTATTCTCTGAGCCACTCATGACATGTTTGAAAAACTTATGGAATAAATTAAGAAATAGGGTCAGGTGTTTGAGGTGTAGGTGAAGAACACATTTCCTATAGAATTTTATTGGCTAGGTCAAATAGTCCCTCATGTAGCTTTTCAAAACTCTTGAAGAAGTAGACATAACATTGAACATGAGTATAGAACACTTCCAAATAGTGCATGCCTAATTGGATAAGATCACCCACATGGATATCAAGTGCAAAAGGCTCATCATGGTTATTAACAAGGGCATTTTCATAGATTTGAAACTCATACCTCTCTTAGACTTGAAATTATATCAAAACTATGTTGGGATCATGGTAGCCTAAATTAAAGAGTACTTGAAAGTGGTGTAGACAGTCATCAAACCTATAGAATAAGGAAAAGAATAGATGTTAGCTTAATTAAAGGAAGTTATCATCACATTATTATTCCTTCAGGATGGCACCTTACTAGATAGAGGATAATTCAATGTCCACCTAGCTGATTTTTACTAGGTCATGAGAAGAAATGTGGCCAAGGATAATAAGGTTAGATCCAAAGTGATTCTATATCTTTTGACCCAATCCACAATGAATATCAATAAGGAATTGGAGTTGAAAGTTTCCCATGAGGCCCCACTCCAAATCCATCAAAAATTACTAACCCAATCAAAGGTGATCTTATGAAAACATCCCATGAACTTGGACAAGTTGGATAGGTAATTCAATCTGGTGGTATCTACCATGGACACCAAGGAGGAAAAACCTAGTTAGCTAGGAGATTATTCTTCTCCATATAATTATCATATCAAATTAGTAGGACCTAGGGCACACTTTTGGGGGAATGGGGAATCTTATGTTTATTTTGAATATTTGAAGTTGTAACAACTTTAGGAGTCCATAATGGCCAAGAATGGGATTCTCTTTCTACTTGGGGGTGATCCCCATCCTTTATATATATTGTAAACTATTTTCTATTTAAAAGGTTAGTATATAGTGTAAATAAACTCTGTTAAAACTATAATATAATGATTTTATTTATTTTAACCTAGTCTTCTACTCATGGAATGTGTTTTATTATTTTTATTTTAAAAATGAAGCTTATTCAAGAGTAGTGATTAGATGCTTATTTACAAAGATCAATATGGTGGTCACATTGTGCATTTACTAGTCGAAATATTTGAATGTTCTTTTTTATTTTTTTGTGAACAATCTATGATTTAGGTAGTTTTAATTATAATGTTTTTGAAAAAAATTGTGTCTCATTAATAAAAATATTTTGAGTGCTTACATTATTTGAAGGACTTGAAAGTAGGATATTCATATTGGTGTAACTTATAAACTTTCCCATTGAGTTTCTAAACATTTGTACAATTGTTGAATTAGTCACACAGTGGTATAATTGTGACCTAGCATGATTAAGTTCTTAGGAATTAAAAATATACTTTTATACCCTAACTTACTCTCCCTTTTTAAGTTTAATTTGGAATCTAAATAGTCCCCCCTATTTTATAAATTAGCAATATTAAACTCAATAAAAATCAATAATCATTTCCAGTCGGTTAATAAGAATTTTAGGTATTTATTAGATAAAATTTGAGCCTCCAATTATATCATTCCATTTTATTTGAATATCACAGGTTAAACTACTTGTGTCTTGGATTGAACCAACATCAATCCTAAAATTAATGAGGGGATATCTTTATCCCATGCATTGTCCCCCACCTTCCTTGATAGAGTGCTCAACTTCATGAGTGACTTCCAACATAAGATTTTGGGGTTATTAATATAATTGATGTATCATATTTAAGATCTAATTTGTATTTTAAATATAGTACCATATTAATAAAATTTAAAAAATTTACAATCTCCCTACAAGAAAACTAAGATATGAAAAACTAGGATCTCTCAAATTCGATATAATTGACCCTGATTAGGATTGATATAAAAATGAAAATAGACACAAGTAGTCTTACCCCATACATTCATGGTGGATACCATTTAAATTTATTCCCCAATATATTATAATAATAAGCATGATATAAATCATCGGTACAACCAAAATATAGAAACTCTCTCATGAATACAATTGATACAAGAAATGAATAAGGTAATGAAATACATGATATAGAGACAAGGAAAAATTGTGAGACCAAAAAAGAATTTATCCATACATAATGAATAAAATAATATTATATATAGTTAAGGATGAATAAAAAAATAAATTTCAATAACATTCAAGTAAGAATTCACAGACAACTATCAATTTAACTATGTAACAATCGTAATGAATATATTCATGTGATTTATTTGATCTAGGTACTGTCATGAGATGTAGTATCCAATATAATCTATCTAAAAAAAAAATAAAGAATTAGCAATGAAATATACCACCATGAAAATCCATTCAAAATAAATTCCCCCAAGATAGGGCATGTTGCGTAATAAGAATTAGCCCCTCAAAACATGGGTAAAATAGCATGAAATATAGTATCATGTAATATGTGAATCTACATATTACCCAATTGATAAACACTATGAAAAACATATGTGTAAATATTTAATATGAAAATATATAGCATGGTTACATATGCAAATGTAAAAATCAATATTTTAGAATTATTGACTTTGTAATGTTTTTTTTATTTTGTAACCTAAGATCCCATCTCTTTGATGGGAAAACAAAATATGCATATCTAGTAACTATGATGACACAATGTGAAAATATGTAATCTGATTTGTATGGCATAAAACTCCACTAAAATCAAAAGTGAAAATGTACTTTATATATAAAATAATCTTTAATCATAAGACAATAGTGGGGTGTCATGTTACTATGATATAGATGAATATATGTCAACACCCATAAATTAATATATCTTAAATAAAGATGATGATGTAAATTGGAAAGACCACATCCCCCAAAAATTATAATAACTAAATAATTTAAATATGTGTCATTAAATGTACTATTAGGGCTGACTTGTCATTTTTCATGCTATGTGCAACATCTAGAATCCATATAATAAGTGTAGAACCATAATTGAAAGGGTATAATTGAATATGCATGTAAGATAACATAATAATAAACATACATGGGTATGATTTCCCCATAGAAAAATATGATATAAGATAGCATCCATGGTTACCATGCCCCTATTGGGAAAATATATGTGATATAAGGAATGTTAGGTATTATACCCACATAGGCAAAGATGTGATTGATAAATAACAAATATGTGTCCCCCATTAAAACATATATGATTGATAAGGAACCATGTGGATATTATGCACCTATAGTAGAATATTATATTAGATAGAAACCAAGGATATAGTTCTACATTGGGTGAAGACATGTGATATAAGAAATGATGGGTACCATGCCTCCATAGGTAAATATATGATTGATAAGTAAAAAATGTGGATACGTTGTCCCAATAATAAAATATATGATCATGTATGAATCCATGTTTTGTTTAGTAATACATGTATAAGAAAAATACAAAGTAATATAAGAAGTAACAAGGTCACACATAATAAAAAAATGAATAAAGATTGAAAACTATAATAATAAGATGTGGAATATTTTAGTAAACATATGTATTCCATTACAAATACATAAATTATGTTATTTAAGGTCCCAATAGATTTGTTGTCATAATTTGTAAACAAACATAAATGTGATGATTAGGATAAATAATGAAATAGATGAGGCCATTGAAATATAACAAGTAACATGAAACAAGTGTCTAGAATAATATACATGAAAACTAAAAGCAAGTGCAAAAAATGAAATCTAAAAGATAAATGAATGTAATCAATTAGTAAGAGGAAGACATATTTAAGGTACAACATATGGAAGAAAATAAATATGTACAATACTATGGTAAAATAATGAGGCCCAAATTGTAGTCTTATAAATATACATGATATGATGCAAAAGTGTAATTTATAGATAAATATCAATCCCAAGGAAATTAACAGGATATTTAATCATCCAAATTAATATTGATATGGAAATAAATTCATATAAACAATCTTTTATTCAATTAAGCTATGCATACTCTATGTAAATGTAAAAGTAATATTCATTATCAATGTAAAGTGGTTTAGTATAGTAGCTAGATAAAAACTAGTAAGAATGTCACCATGTAATAATTTATAGTGTCTAAAATTCCTCCCCATGCATGAGGCATGGAATTATTTTAAAACCATATATAAATTGATTTATCATACACCTTATGTAATAAATAATACCAATATAAGCACATGCATAAAAATGGATGTATAAAAACCTATAAGATATTTACAATAAGCTTAGTAATCATAATATGACATAAATAAATCAAAATCATTTTTTTTTTTAAATTTTTTGTTCTTTCGTGAATGTTTTATATTTTTATATTTTTATTATTTTTATATTTTGATATTTCATGCACACAGTAAGTTATGTATAATAATGTATCAATGAAGGACTACATGTATGCATGACTAACATATATTTATATATGTATATATGTTCTATGTATAATTTTATATTCATTAATGTATATATGCTAAAATAATTATCAAAAGGAGCATGAAACAAGTAAATAAATACTAGATCATGAGTAATAGGTATGTTACAAATAATTAGGTACAACTTTGATGATTAATTCAAAGAAAAATAGTCAAAATTCTAGATATGTATTAAACATTGGAACATTGAATATATAGTAACACTCTCAAGTAGATGACCAAGTGTACTAAAAATAGAATAAAATAAAACAATGCAATATTTTTTTGTTTTGAAGTGACATTTTTTTAGTTCCTCAAAATTATACTATTATATATTATTGTATAATATATTTTCTAATTTAATATTATCTTCTATGATAATTTAGTTACAAAATTTTAAAATATAATTTTTACATCATATATATATAATCAAATCCTAAATACTTTTTTGCAATGAAAAAACTAAAAATACAAATATATAATATAATAAAATTATATATGATAAAACAATGTCTATTTTTATATAAGATAATATAAATAATTATTTTAATTTTAAATCTTTGAAAAATTATAATTATAATTATAAATTATTATATATATATATATATATATATATATATATATATATATATATATATATGCACCATTATTGTTTATTTTTTGGTGGCATAACAGTTAAGCAAAAATAGCGTAAAAATTACGCTTTATTTTGAGAGACATATAAGTCAAGTAAAGGTGGCACAAAAGTCATGCAAATGTAGTGAAAAAGTACCACAACTCAAAAAATATTTTTATATCATTTTGTGTCACTTTTGCACAAATAGATGATAAAAATTCTTCAAATTTTCGCTATCCAAACCATAAAAATGTCAATTTATGATGCTAATTTCACTCTACTAATTTAAATAGTTACACTTCATTTAGTAGGGATATAAAATACTATATTAGATAATAAACAAATGTCTTAAATGAAATAATATATAAATTTTCATCTATATACAATAACATTGGAGGGTGTTAAAATCATGTATTATCCTTTACAAAGTAAAAATAAAAATAACAATGACTATTAACTAGACCTTAGTACCATCAAGATCATAATCTATCATGATATCGTCATGACCATAATATTTTATATCATTGTTTATGCCACATTCATTCATTGACCGGTCATTATATTTAGGATCATCTTCTTCTTCTTAAAAATTAGGACTATCAACTATCATATATATGGTTTATTAACCTACAAAGATATAATTAAATAATAATTATTTAAATAATTGATTTCAAAATTCTATTGAATAGCTAATTATAATAATTTTATTTTAAAAATTAAACACTAATTTTTTTAAAGTTAATAATGACTAATATCTTAAGAGTGTAAATCCTTTCGAATGGTTCCACTCATTGAAATCATTAGTGTTCCATCTAATGACTATCATCTACTTATAAAATTGTGTATTTTCTTAAATTCATAACATTTCTATAATATAATGTAAATATTAAATCTAAGTCTCAATTAAAATTGTTAAACAAGTTTATTTAAATAAATTTATGAAGTTGTGTGTAATATAATCTACACTCATTTTTTCCAAATGACAAGTCATTAAATTCCATTCACTTAGTTTGGATTTGGGCCTTATCTTGGATACTTACAATCTTTAACTAAATTTTAAATTTTAAAATACTTTTAATTAATAAATTTAAATAAATAAAAAAATATTTACATGATATGGTTTTATTTATAAAAATTTCCCATATCTAAATCTCTAGTCCTTTTTATTTAATCATCACATAATTTATATAAATTATGTGTTTATTTTCGATTACAAAGCCTTTACCTCTCCTTATATGTATTTTATATGTACATTTATTATAAACTAAAAAATTTATAAATTATTTAAAAATATTAATATTTAAATATATTATCTAACTAATAATAAAAACTTACTTACACATGCCTCCTTATCCTCCTTTAGTTATAATTCATATTGTAGTGTGTTGCATGAAAATCTTTTTGAGTTACACAAATAAAGCATTTTTTATTTTAAACTAACATGTTTGCTAATCTTAAGTTGAAATTTTCCTAAAATGGTTTATGATCCCTAAAAAATTATTCTTTTTTAAGTACTTTAAAAAATTAAAGAAAAAAATTAAAATATTAAAAGATACTTGATAAGATAAATAAATTGTGTAGATTAAAAAATATAAAATGTTTATGATAATATAATTATTTAGTCCAAAAATATTTTAAAATTTATATCTCATCTTTTATATATGTTTTGACCTTAAGCATTCCTAAGACTCAATTTATGTACTACTCTAGTGTGAGACAAGATGACTTTTTTTTTTGGTCAAACTCAGGTGTATGGTCATTATCACCCTCATCAACTCTAAATGGATCATATCATCAAGGCTTCTTAGAGGAGGCTTTTATTGAATAGATTTAAAATTCAGATTATGATGAGGCTCAATTAAATCTAAAATTGACATGGATATATAATTAAAAAATAAAGTTAAAAACTAGTAAATTTGAGATTAAATATGTTACTTAAGAAAAAGTCTAAATAAAATGATTGTAAATATGAAAAATAAAATTATCCCATTTTCTCCCTTAAAATGAATACCAATTATATGAAAAATAATTAAACAAATATTTAATTTCATTGCTCCCTTAAAATAGAAGATGGTAAATATAGGTCACATTTTGATGCTCCCTATTATCATTACATCGCACCATATATGTATTAGATCTATCATCAAAACCCAAAAAATATGTATTAATAAATAAAAATATATAAAGTAATAATTAAGTTTAATTTTAAAAAAATTACATTTACTAGTTAATATCATACTCTTATATAACCTCGGGGTTTCTTATGGGTTTAGTATTCATCTACTTTTTGGTGCATGAATTAGTGATTACAATGTGAGGGGCTGTATCAATTATCCTTTATATCTCATTTTTTGGTTGCATGAACAATGAATATTAAAAGAAAAAACATTACATAATTCCATTTTAAAAAATTATACACATGTAACAGCTTATATTTTATGATGCATTATTATTATAAAAAAGAAATTTAATTTGTAAATTATTTATTTATAATAAATAAACTAATTATATATTAACATTAAAAACTTTACATAATTGATTTCACCACCCGCCCCCTTCCCCCCCTCATCTTTACATTTCTCCTATGGTCTTTATTAGGCTCTTTTCTTAGGATTTATTCTCTAAAGTTTTCCTAGAGTTCATGTCAATTTTTTTTTTTCTTTTTTCCTAATATTTTATTTATGTTTTGTATTAGGGTATATAGTCAGATTTTTGTTATGGTTTTATAATATGATTTATACTAGGGTTCTTCAGAGGATTTATTTAAGATGTCTGTCTAGGGTTTCTTTTAGGTTTTTTTCCTAGAGTTATTATTTGAGTTTTTTAATTATTTTTTATGTTTATATTTATATTTTTTTATAAATTAAAATAAAGACAATTTTATAAAGTAATTATGAAAAAGCAACTACCTTTTTCCTTTGATTTTTTAGGAATTCCACATACTCATGTTTTTATTCTTCATCAACAACATTGGTTTGCTTAAATATATATATAATTATTGTCTCCATAAATATCTTATTTAGAAATATCCTCCATATTTTTCTAGTAATTACCTTCTTATTTCCCCTCTTGTTGAATTATTTCATCCTATGATTTTTTCACACATTATGAGTGATAGATGGGGCCTCTTCATTTATCCTTCTATTATTTTTTGTTTCATCCATGTCTATTTATCTATCAAACTACTATTTTCTCTACTCCATATCCTTAAAATAATAAAATAAAAATAGTGGAGAGTGATAATGGTCCCTCCCTCTTTTGTTTTTTTTTTTCTTTCAATTTTTTGGTGAGTGAACCAAATTCTATTTAAATCATGTTTGCATAACTTTTTTAAAATAAAAATATCACTATAAAAAATAATTAATTATTTTAGGACAAAACTTACATTAAAGATAAAATGGAACATTAAAAAATTAGTTCGGGATAATTTAGGGACATGAGTGGATTACAAGGTGTTAGTTTAGGGAACATTCATAAGGGAATTAGGTTGATTTAGAGAGAACAAATAAACTAATAAAGGACTTAGGTTGATTTAGGGACAAGAAAGAAATATTTAATGGAATTAGGTTGATTTAGAGAGAATAAATTAATTAATAAAGGACTTAGGTTGATTCAGGGACAAAGAAGAAATATGTAAAGAGCTTAGGTATATTTATAAAAAGGAGAATTTAGCTTACTTTTGGATCGAGGGAAAAGGAAAGAAATATGATAATTTGGGGAAATGATGGAAATTATAAGGGAATAAGGTTAATATTGAGATAAAATATAATATTATTTATGTACTTAAATTAATTTGGGGATAATAAAGAAATTAGTGATGGACTTGGGTTAATTCAAGGAAAACAGATGCATTTAGGTTAATATAATATAATATATAAGTATTAGAAAATAGATAAATGTTATAAGTAAATATTAATATATTAGTACAAACTATTTTATAATATTATTAAAAAAAACATTTACAATGTGAAATCATATATTTTAAATTTTTATCATACAATATTAAAAGTATTACTTTCATCCATTTGAGGCAGAGGTGGTTATATCCCTTACCATTACTCCTCAAGGAAGTCAGGCAGTCAATGATTTTTTTAGTTTAGGTAAAAAATTGATAATATGATCTATGATATAGATAAATAGTGAACATAATGTCAATGAGCATAAAAAAATATATATCAAATGGATATTAGACCTTTCAATATTCTAGTGTAATACTTCAATTGATTTTCTTTGTAGTTATGATTGTACAAGAGGTTCAATTATTTTATCATGTCATATGTGTGGTGGTGATGCTTTGGGTGTTATGGAGTGATAAAATACTTATTTTTATGGAGGCATCACCATAATGAAGAAGAAGTGAATATGTGCCACAATAAATGTATTTATTCACTTTAAAAATATTCATGCTCATCCATTACAAAAAAAATATTATTTTACAAAATGAATTGAATTTTACATGTTAACAAAATTATATTGAAATATATATATTGTTTTAAAAGTTAAAATTAAATAAAA
Organism: Torreya grandis; assembly: GCA_037957365.1. Classification (NCBI taxonomy): domain Eukaryota; kingdom Viridiplantae; phylum Streptophyta; class Pinopsida; order Cupressales; family Taxaceae; genus Torreya; species Torreya grandis. Next base: position 1,947,256 of record JARHVA010002395.1, on the reverse strand, counting down.
AATATTTTTAAGACAATGAAAAGAAATAATTCATGATTAATAATTACTCTTCAAAATTATATACTATAAAAAATTATGTTTTATACAAAATACATCATTACTCAAACTCAAGTACAACTTCCTTAAATATGTTATATTTGTCCATTTCAATGAATAATCAATAAGAAGTTATTTACCAACACTTATATTGACAATTTATACTACCATGGAATAATGATATTAAATTATAAGAATTGCATTCTCTTTATCATTAGCATATTACACATATTAAAATAGGGATATATTGAACACTTTCAGCCATGTGTGCTATTAGTATTCAAACAATTAATATTTTACAATTCACATTGATACCCATCATGCATGTTACAGGTTTTAATAGGGAACTAGAAATTATCTCTTAAAGAGTATTTGAGTTATAAAATATACTATATAATGATATACTAATTTGAAATTGATTAAGGAAATATAATCTTTGAAAATGTATATTAAACTATTAAAAGGAAATATTGGGATGCCTAATTCAAATGGATTAGTAAAATGGATGTTATTTATTGACAAAGTGAAGAGGTTAAGGCTTGCCTTTGCCATAGTTTGTGGGTATATAATATAGGTTTGAATTTTAAATAAAATACTTTATAAATATGTAGTACTCGCTTATCTATTGGACATGCACCATAATATTTCTAATAAGGGAGTTCATAGTTATTTATCTTCAATATCTGATCAAAAATTTATATTTCATATTTTCAATCTTCATCATAAATTTTACTATTGACCCTCCCCTTATCATGAATAATTTAATTCAAAATTTATGAAATCATACCTCATCCATTATTTATATTTTTTACCTATCCTTCAATCTTTTCCCCTTTATAATCATTTTTATAATAATTATATTCATATTCCATGGTATTAGAGAAAATTTATGAGGAATAATAAGAGGAATTTTTCAAGAGTAACATATCGAAAAAATACAAAAAGTATAAATTAAGATTGAAAATAATTAATAAAAATAAAAATATCTAAATATAATAATATATGTATGTGTATTACAATTTTGTTATGTAAGCTATTTCTAAAAAAATAATAAGAAAAAAAGTTAACTTTGTATATTAAAAATTGTCTAGTTAAATTAATATTTAATTATTAGAATAAAATAATATTATGATATTTATCAAAAATATTATTTAATAATTATTATTATTAATAAATTAACCAACTAATTTACACTCTAAATAAATATAATTATTAAAAAAACCAAGAAATAAACAAACTTACCTTTTCTTTAAAAAAAAATGATATACCTCCATCTTTCTCCTTTCTCTCTAAATTATCTCTCTTATTTCACTCCTTTTAGAATAATTTAAAAATGAATTATTAATAAAAAATTATATAGTAGTAAGTTTATATCACACATACAAAATTAGCAGTAAAAATAACACCAAGATTTAGCATCGTATTAGCATTTGGATTGCATTTAAATTTAGTTTTGGGTTAAATTAATTAGACACTAATGGAAAAATGACCCAATTAATAATGATAATGACACAATTTCTAAATGTGATTTGAATATTACTATTTAATTTCTCCTATAAATTTGTTTGGTCTAAAGAAAGTAGGAATTAATCATCATTATCGTTATGATCCAAAGTTTAAAAGACACAAAAATTCATTATAATTATCATATTAATATAAAATATTATATATTTATTATCCTAATGTTATATTTTTATAAATTTAATATAATGGTTGATAATAATGAATTTATATTAGTTTACTTGTAGGTGGTCGTGATCCACATTCATAAATTCCATTCATTTTCAAATGGGCGTTCATTATTTAACGTGATTCACATACCACAAGAAGTTTAGAAAATCCTTATGAATTTTACAATTAATTTTAAATTGGTATAAATAATTTAAATAAATTTATTTGAAATACATTAATATATATCAATTTAAAGAATTTTATCTTGTTTATTTTCACATATTATTTTGATCAACACAACCCATTTTCAAGGATTAAAATAGGGACCCACCTATCTTAAAAACCTATGTTTGGCCCCCATCAAGAGATTAAGATTAATTGATGTTAAAATGGTTTCATACTAAATCCTCAATACTTGTATTTGTTTTTTATTCCATAAAATTTGGATTGAAATCAATATATTAATCTGGGTTGACTTTATTTCTAATTTGTTTGACTAGTTGAACTAATCATTACTTGTCAAGTTTGTCAATTTTATACTTTATAGGTCAGGATATTATTAAAAGACATCATTCATTCACCAAAGTTTCTTGAACTATCAATGACTATTCAAACTATTAAGTTTTGGATACCCTAACTCAATGAGATCATGCCATGTGTTGTGAATTTGTTACACCTAAAAAGAAAGATTAATATTACATGCTTCATAGACATTTGATAAACAAATGAAGAGATATTACACAAAGTGACACAATCTCATTTTATCATAAGACTTTGATATAAAAAAAAGTTATGAAATCCCAAAACCAACTAACAAAGTGATATCGCACCACCTATCTCCATCCTGTTGCATCACACTTCTTAGGATAAAATTATAAATCATAATATCTAGTGACCATCCAAGTAAGAGAGATTGATCCACATGTCACAATATCATTTGATCAAAGGCTTAGATATAAATGGACAAAATCATAAAATAGAAAACCATATGACTGAGTGGATTAAACAATGTGTTGACATATTGTTATGATGTGAGTTTTCATCCTTGTGGGGGAGTTATTTAGGCTCCTCCACTCCCAATCACAATATAGGAACAACCCCAGGCTAGGGGTAACCTATCATGGGTTTGAACCTCTAGAGAAGGTTGGCTTCATTTTGATGGATCACCTAAACTAATGTTGTCATAATGAAAAGGGTTAGAAATGGGAAAAGGGCTCCTAAGAAGGCTAAAAGGTGATGCACCAAATAAAAAGGGGAGACTCCCATAAGCTTGAACCCACACTAAATCAACACAAGATAATGATATCTCACATAACCTCACAATCTAGCTAATTGCATAAGTGTTTCATGGATTAGGTTCAGGTAGAATACTAATCTAGACCTACAATATCTTGAAATCACCTTAAATGAGGTTAGAAAAGAGGATAATGGATGAGGAATATTGTCATTCACTATGTCATCATGCATAAATCACTCAACATAGATCCAAAGCAGGAGATAAGTAAAGAAAGTCTTTTATTTCATCAAGAGGTAGTTCTTACAAATGATTGATAGGGTTTAACCAAATCAAGATTAACATATTTTTTGATATCTCAGAGAGTACCCCACTCTTCAAGATCAAAAAGTCCTTATGAGAGTCTAGAATTAGAGAGAGATATTTACTAATGAGAAAGAATGGGGTGATATAGGAAAAATGGAGAGAGAAGAGGGAGAGCATGAATCAAAAAATCAATCAATGAGCTATCACCACTTTTCTTAAAAACTCTACCATATTTTAGTCCAATCAAGACTAATATTTCGTCAACAAATTAGCCTTCATTTGCTCCAATAGTCTTCAAACTCTTCTCATTTACTAACAAATGTAATATAAGACAAGATTTTAATGATGATAATGAGTCATGATCTTGTTGTTGGATAAAAGATTTTAAGGCTCTAAAATAAAAAAGAATGATACAATTACTTTCTCCAACCACTAGATACCTTTTCTTTGATCTTCCATGCCATCTTCCAATTGGTTTCATTATGAGGATAAAATCCTCATATCTTAAATCTTGACAAAGCCATGACTAAGTTTGCTTTAAGTGGCTATAAGTAACTATTTATCAAGGATATAACTATGTTGAAGGATGATATCCCTTACCATAATCAAAAATATCTACCCTTTTAAATTTGAAACTTGGTCTACCATAGATGAAAACCAATCCTAATTATTGGCTTTCTTATAGTCTTTATTTTGTTGAAATGAAGATCGTTAGATTTTTGATCTTACTTCAACAACAAATTACCACCCTTTTGTTTGTATTTGGTCTACAAGACATATTCTACCTTCATGGAGCTCTAATGGTGATGCTCAATTCTTAAAATATCCATTTTATTTTAACTTGGATCATTTTTTAACTCGACTCCTATGAATTTGCTTACCTAGGTCAAAAATAACTTTGTCGATCTCCACTGGATGTCTCCTAGGATCACCTTTGTTCATTTTTTGTTGACTTATTAATTTAAGACTAACAAATTTAGATACTTGGTGGCCTCATACTTGATCTTAGATCTATTGATTTATTGACCTTACCCACACCATTAATCTCTCTATGTATTAATGAATGCAAACCATAGATATTTTATCAATTTAACATGATTAAGAGACTTTTCATGCTTGCATTTTCTCCTAGGATCCACTAATATTTTGACCCATTGCTGACCATCATATCTACTTTACATGAGTGAATGTGCTTCAATGATATACCTAGAACTACTGACTCAAGATACCTCGATGCACCATTGGATTTAGATTCTACTTTTTGAGATTATACCACTTGTCACTTACATGTTCACCTTGGAGATCCTTTGAAATATTTGAAACCCAATGGTTATTTCTCAAGGCTTTAACTTCACATCCCTGGACACATCCCTCTCAGCTAGTTAATCTTTGAAGACCTATATCTTGAGATAATAGGATCATCAAGATATAAAATTTATAGAGAATGATTTAGGAATGAATAGCTTCATGTCCATGTGATCTTTTGGCTCTGATAGGCCTCCTAAGTGAACTTATTAAATGCATAATCAAGCTAACCTATTTATTTCTACGTGATGTGCCATGAGGGTTTGGTTATTCAAAGCTTGCTTTTACAATCTTTTGATCATTTCTAGGTCTAAAATTTTACTTAACTCCAATATCTAGGTATAAGTTTGGTATATGGGCCGAAATTTTCCAACATCTTTGGTGACTCATAGGGAAACATGCCTACTATGCTTGAGAACCTAGACTATCTTCCTTGTCAGATCCATTGGGCATGGAGTCACATGTCTTTTCTCTTAGCTAACATGAAATGATGCAAGTTTGACCCTTTGCATAACATGCTCTTGAAGCAATAGGAACATTAAGAAATAAAATAAACATTGTGCCCAAGGCACTTTGGAAAAAGAAACACACAATAGGAAAAGAATGTGCATAAAGCACTTAAAGGAAAACAAGAAAATTATTATAATATGTATAGGGATGTAACTTACAAGTATCTTCCTCCTAGATCAAATGAAAAATATTTAGCATCACTCACTTATGGTGAACTCAGATGAAAAACACCTTATTCTGAGAGCATGTGATAGGTGAGCTAAGATACCTAATTTCTAACTCTTTTGGCATGCTTTCAAGAGGATAAAATGGGACAAAATGTATCCAATCTAGACATATTGGTCCATTTATTCAAGGCTTTCTCTAAAAAGGATTATAGGAGCACATAAAACCTCCTCATTTGATGGCTCTTTTTAACATGAAGGTTGATTATCTAGGATTAGGAAAAAAATCTCTAAGTCATCCTAAAAGGAAAATTATTCTTGGTCATTCAAGATAATTCCAAATTTAACACCATCCTTTATTTTATCCTTTTAAAGGAGCTGCCATACGCTATCTCATCAACCCATCCAAGTTTCAAAATCTCTTGTTTTTGTGGTTTTAGATCTGACCATTATCCTTCACTATTGAAGACATCAACACTACCTTTAATAGACAATTCATCTTGAGACTGGTCAGATTCTTGAACCTAATTTACAAGTTCACTTTCATGCTCTGGAGTAGGCATAGGTTGGTTTAGAACCTCTATTTGGTACATGAAGTCATGGTATAACTATTGCCATACTTCATCCTAATCCTCCTTTTTCTATTTATCTTCCTCATCTTCATCCTTACCCATACCAAATGGAAGTTTCTAGAACAAATCAATATACCCTTTGCTCTTAGATGTATTCTAAATACACCTCCCTTCAAATATGAAGGCATCAATACTACCTTCAGGATCTAATTCATCAATGTCAAAGCCATGGCATAACAACATGTCCAAACTTGATTTCTCCTCCTCTAAATCAAGTGGGATGCCTATCATGATCTCCTCATCATAGACACTAGCGTTGTCTTATTAAAGTTCACCTATGCTTACAAGATCCTCCTATATTATTTGTAAAACAAGCTCATTATCTAAGACGGAGATAGTGGGAGGGTGAATAAGTTCACCTAGATTGTAGCTTAAGAGAGTATCCTTTGAGCTAGGGACATTGAAGGATTTATTTTGTGGATCTTAGGGAGGGACATAGATTCATGGAAATTTTGTATGGAAAGCTGATTGAGTTGAGCTAACACTTAATTTTTTTGATCTAGTTTCTAGACTACCTTAGTTATTACTTCCTATCTCTTCGTTATGCCCTCCTTGATTTATTTTAATGAGGGGAAATCATAAGGCTTGGCCACGTTCTCCTTTTATTGAATGGGTGTGGGAGAGGGTGGTTTCATAAGAGAGGGTATGACTTAGTCAAGGTCATTGACATAGGATAAGATCCAAGATGGGATGGATTCATGTTCCTCAGTTGAATGGTTTCTAGTGACTTGTTTGGCTTTTGATGAGCATGAGACTTGACAAGGTCAACTAGGGGGTTGTGTTAAAGCATAAATAGGAATAGGATAGGGAAATTGGGTTTTAGGGTTAGTTACTCTCATTCCTAAGATTAATTGATAGTTATTTTATTTTCTCGCTTGGTCTTGCCTAACTAAGCATTCTTCTAAAACCTCAACTCCTACTCCTGAACATAAGCTTGGTGTTTAAGATTCTATTGTTGCATATAGTACTCTTCTTCCCTATAAACCTCTCTTAATTCATTTTTAGGATTAATCCATATCTCCCTAAAGCTCTTTTATGGTTGACTAGAGAGAGGTAAATTTTGATAAGGCTGATATATTAAATCTTGAGGGCCACTTGGGGTGAAGCCATGAACATTAATAACTTGATATGAAGGATAAAGAATTAAATAACATGCATTTCAATCAAATGAGTAATGATACATACCAAATTATAGTGATTAGGCACTTGGGCTACTTATACTAGCTGATGTTCATAGTTGAGTTACCATTGGTGTTTGCAAATGTGCCTTTAAAGGTTGATTACACTAAAAGGCAACACCAAGAACCTTTTAGTGAGTTTCAAAAAAAATAAAGTCTAATTAGGCATGGAAAAAACTATCATGATGTGATATTGTACCCTTTTGAGGGAGTTCTTTAGGCTCCTCCACTCCTAGTCACAATATGGGAATAACCCTAGGATATGGGTAACCTATGATGGGGTTGAATATTTACATAATGATGGCTTCCTATTGATGGATCACCTGAACTAATGTTATCATAAGGAAAAGGGTTAGAAATGGGAAAAGGTGATACTAAGAAGGCTAAAAGGTGATGCATGAAACAAAAAAGGGGACACTCCCATAAGATTGAACCCCTACTAGATCAATACAAGACAATGTTAGATCACACAACCTCATAATCTAGTTGATTACATAAGTGTTTCATAGATTAGGCTTAGGAAAAACACTAATCTAGACTTTTAATAGCTTGAAAACACCTTAAAGGAGGACAATGAATGAGGAAGATTCTCCTTGAATATGCCATCATGCACAACACACTCAAGATAGATTCAAGGCAAGAGATAAGTAATGATAGTCTTTATTGCATCAAGAGGTAGTTATTAAAAATGCTTGATATGGTTTAACCTAATTGATATGAGCATATTTTTAAATATATTAGAGAGTCCCCTGCTCTTCAAAATTAAAGAGAGAGCTTTACAAATGAGAAAGAATGGGATGATATAAGAGAAAGGGAGAGAGAATAGGGAGAGCATGTGTCATGAAATCAATCAATGAATTGTCACCACCTTTCTTTAAATCTTTACCACATTTTATTCCAATAAAGACTAATCCTTCATAAAAAAATTATCCTTCATTTTCTTCAGTAGTATTCAAACTTGACTCATTGACTGAGAAATGCACTAGAAATCAAGAATCTATTGAGGATGATGAGTCATAATCTTGCTATTTTAGAAGTTTTTTAAAGGATGTAAAAAAAAAGAGTTATCGAACTAATTTTTCCAACCATTAGATCCCTTTTCATTAATTTTCCATCTCAACTTCCACTTGGTTTAATTATGAGGACAAAATCCTCATATCTTGAATCCTGATAAAGCCATGACTAAGTCTGCATTAAGTGATTGTAAGTTCCTATTTGTCAAAGCTATAATGATGTCAAAAGATGAGGCACCTTCCCATAATATTATATATCTATCCTTACTTTGAAATCTGAACCTAGGTCTACTATAGATGAAAACCAATCCCAATTATCGGTTTTCCTATAGCCTTAATGTCGATGAAATGAAGCTTGCCAAGTGTTTGACCTTGTTTCAAAAACAAGTTGCCACATTTTTTTCAATATTAGGTATAAAATACCTATTATACCTCCATGGAGATCTAATGATGACATTCAATCCCTAAAATATCCATTCTAGTTCAACCTAGACAATCTTCAAACTAAGATCTTATGTGTTTGCTTGCTTGGGTCAAAGATAGCTTTGTCAACATCCACCAGAAGTCTCATGGGCTCACCTTTGTTCATTGGTCATCAAATTATTTATTTATAACTATGAAATTTGAACACTTGGTCACCTCACACTTAATCTAAGCTCTATTAACTTATTGACCTTACTTTAGCATTAAACTTTCTATGTACAAATGAACATGAGCCATATAACTTCTACTAGTTTAATATAGTCAAGACACTTGTCACTCATGTATTTTTTCATAGGATCCACTAAAATTTTAACCCACCACTCACTCTCAGATATGCTTTATATATGACTGAATGCACTTTGTTAATCTACCTAGACCCACAAATTCGAGCTTCATTTTCATGTTGTTAGATCTAGATCATATTCCTGAGATTATTCCACTTATCACTTTTGCATTCACCTAGGAGATATTTTTAAATATTTAAAATCTAATGGTCATTTCTTAGGGATTTAAATTGATGTCCTTACACATTTCCCACTCTGCTAGTTCATCTTTAACGACCTATAATTTGAGATAACATGCTCATCAAGATATGAAATTTGAAGATCATGATTTAGGAATTAATAACTTCATGTTGATGTGATATTTTGGCTCTAAGAGGCCTCCTAAGTGAACTTATTAAATTAACAATCAATCTGACCAATTTATTTTCATATGATGTGCCATGATAGTCTTATTCTTTATATGTTGATTTTTCCATCTTTTGATCATTTACGGGTTAGGAAAAATGCTCAGCTTCTCTATCCAGGTCGAATCTTGGTATGTGGGAAAAAATTGTCCAACACATATCATTACAAAAAATATAACACAAAAAAGATGAGATGTAGTGTAAGTGATTAAATGATAGTCATCTTCCACATGTCATAATCTAATTATTCCACATGGCCATCATAGAAGGTCATTTTACACATGTTAAGCCATGTGTCATACCAAGTGTTATCCTATAACATTTCCATATATTGACAAATATAATGACTCAAAAATAGGTAAAAATGAAGATAATAAGAGGAAATACACCACGTATCTTAAGAAAACACAATCAACTAAAGATTATCAAAGTTTAATGGCCACAAATTGATATATCATAGTGACTAGATTTTTTACATTATGATAGGCATTCCATGTAGACTCTTAATGGTATGATAAGGGATTCTATTATGTGTG